>BPLR01001575.1:0-33038 GCA_021605095.1 Caerostris extrusa
TAGAAATACTCTTCGTCGGTTCTGGCAAAGAGTCTAGAGATCAAACGCCAGAGCCGATTACTTTAGACAAGTTGCAATTGTTAGACTCAGGACTAAAGAATTTCAGCAGCAGCGATGGGAACATGCCATAGAGGCCATGACGCCTCAGACAACACTATTTAGACGAACGTCCTTGTTGCGAAACCTTTTAGCAACATTCCACCACTCATTCACTCCAGTGGATCTTTTGCTTACGCACCAGAGGAGAAAGCCGAGCTTTTAGCTAATAGCCTACAAGATCAATTTGAAACGAATCACGACGTCGAAGATCCTATTTTCTATCGACGCACTAACACTGAAGTAGCAGACTTCCTACAACAACCACACATTAATGATATGAGTCAGGTCAGCCCAGAGGAAGTCTGTGATTTTATCAAGAAAAATTAAACCCAACAAGTCTCCTGGGATTGATTGCATCACTAATCGCATGTTAAAATCTCTTCCTACACCTACGTGATATTGATCACTTATCTGATTAACTTCCTAATCGATAAGTGCTACTTCCCACAGAGCTGGAAGACTGCCGTAGTTATTCCTATTCCAAAACCTGATAGCAATAGGGCCTATCCCCAAAATTACCGTCCAATCTCACTGCTTAGTGGAGTGAGTAAAATATTCGAATATTCGATTCTTAAACGCCTGGATCAGCACTGCACAGATCATAATATCCTCATCCCTGAGCAATTTGGGTTCAGAACCCAACTCAGTACTTCTCACCAGCTCTTACGTGTTAACGAACTGATCCATGATGGCTTTATCAATCGTAAATCTACGGGAATATTATTTCTGGACATAGCCAAAGCCTTTGATAAAATTTGGCACAATGGCTTATTACTCAAGCTCATGCGACTTGAATTTTCGCCCCAGTTCATTAAAATTATTCACTCGTATCTCACTTTTGCGTAATTTCAGAGTGCGAGTGGGAGGGACCATCTCTAGTGATCATCCAATCAGGAGCGGGGTACCGCAGGGTTCACTGCTCGGCCCTAGATTGTTTTTAATCTCTGTGAACGATATACCTAAGCCAGAGTTCTGTAAACTGGCCATGTTCGCAGATGACACAGCGATTATTGCTCAGCACAAAACACCAAACTCCGTCGTTGCTTTGCTTAATGACTACATTCCTCGCTTGGAAAGTTGGTTGACCGCCTGGAAAGTTAAAGTTAATCCTACCAAAAGTGCGTGCCTTCTGTTTACTCGTAAAAAGAACATTGGTTCTCTTTTAAATGTCACCCTTTTTGGCCAGCCAGTCCCCTGGGTTACTGAATACAAGTACCTGGGGTTAGTTTTTGACTCTAAATTGACTTTCAATACCCACTTTGCTAAAGTGGTTGCCAAAGCAACTGCTGCTAGCGTAAAGCTAAGGAGCCTAATTTCTCGAAAGAGTAGGCTAGCGATCAGACACAAGGTTTTACTCTATAAGTCTATCCTTCGACCAATTCTCTTATACGGATGTCCTATCTGGGCGTCCTCCTCAATCGCAAATCTTAAGAAGCTGCAAGTCTTTCAAAATAAGCAGATAGCTATGATAGTTAATGCCCCGTGGTTTGTTAGAAGGAAGCAACTCCACAGAGACCTGAATATAGAACCCATTATGGACTATATCTTCAAAATTTCAAAAAAGTTCCATTCTAAATGCCCTCAGATCCGAAACGAAGCGATCAGACAAATACCTGTATACCATCCAGGTGTGGCTAGCTCCAGGAAGAGACCCAGAGCCATCTATGATCAGCAATGGGAATCTTTCCCGGCACTGAAAAGGCGTTGTGGATTCTATCCTACAACCGCCGATTCTACTGCTGTGGCTGTTGATTAGTCACTCTGACCACTTCAAGCAAATCTGAGCTGCAATCTTTGGCATTTAAATTAATTTAGATTAATTTTCTGCTACGATGAGCAACTTAAAATAGAACATAGCTATCTTTAAAAAAATTTTATTTTAAAGTTTCAGTAACTCAATTAGTTCTTTTGTTTAACTTGGCTTCAATCTTAATGGCATAGGTTCTTAATCACCTAATTTATCTACCTGCTCACTTTATTTAGTTTAACCTCACCGTCTTAAAACTGTTTCAGTTAGATATAACCTCCTATTTTTATAGTTTAATTCTCTAATATTTGTTTAATTCTAATTATCTCGACTTAACTCTGTTTTAAACTTTTTATTCTAAATTTCAATAGCATTTAAAAGGCTCTGGATGTCAAACCTTGACTTTTAAATTGTTTTACCAAAAAAGACGTTGCTTTTTCCTCTCCTTGTCAGGTTTTAAAAAACATTGTTCAACCTATGGACTGATGGCGCCATCTACCGGTGTCCCAGCCACATAGATGTGCTGATGTAATTTGTATGTTTTGTTTTTACTTTTGTGCAACTGTGCTATATTTGTATTACCTGTACTCTTAATGATATTTTTTTCTGAACCTTAAAAAATTTTTATTTTTTAACTTTAACCTTTTATTTTTGGGCATCGTCAACGGACCCCTAATTGTACCTATAGCTTTAGCTTATTCGATCTCCTGCTTTAATTGTTCTCAAGCAGGAGATGTTTTTCCTAATTTCTTAATTGTTTTATTTTTTTGTTATTAAAATTCTTTAATTGAAGCAACTTCATTTTATGCCAATTTTCTATTTAACTTAAGATGTGGAGGTATTGTGGTTCTTAAAACCACCTTGGAACTCCGTAACAGGTACGCCCGTTGCCCGTTGCCCCGAATTTCATGATGGAGAAAAGTCACTTTCAAGCTGCTGGAAAACAGCCGTGGTGGTTCCGATTCCAAAGCCAAAATCGGATACCTCTCTTCCTAGTAATTTCCGTCCATTTTCGCTACTCAGTAGCCTCAGCAAGGTATACGAATATGCGATACTTAAACGCCTAAATCAGTTCTCCGAAGATCAAAATCTAATTTTTCCTGAACAATTTGGGTTTAGGAAAAACATCTCCACCACTCACCAGCTCCTTCTTCGAGTCACCGAACTGATCCAAGAAGGCTTTAGCAATCGCAAATCCACGGGTATACTTTTCCTGGACATTGCCAAAGCTTTTGATAAGATTTGGCATAATGGTCTTATCTCTAAACTCATTCTGATGGGTTTTCCTGCTCAGCTTATCAAGCTTCTTAACTCGTATCTCTCTCAGCGCAGCTTTAGAGTACGAGTGGAAAATATATTTCTTCTCCCAGGCCAATTCTCAGTGGCGTACCTCAAGACTCTTTAATCGGTCCAATTATCTTTCTCCACTATTTTAATGATCTTCCTCCGGCTGACAACTGTCACTTAGCTACTTACGCTGACGACACCGCTATTGCTACCACACATAAAAACATCGACACCATAGTACACAGACTACAAACACAATGCTACAAACTCGAAAATTGGCTTACCAACTGGAGAGTTAAGATAAATCCGAACAAATGTGCGAGCGTTCTTTTCACTAAAAAACGTCACGTAAATCCGCAAAAACCTACTTATCTTCGGGCAACCAATAAAATGGCTAAACAACTATAAATATCTTGGAATTATTCTAGACACCAGACTCAACTTCAATCTGCATCTAACCGCTACTATAGCAAAAACAGCAGCTATCAGTAAGCAACTCAACCCACTAATTTCCAGGCAAAGCCGACTCCCAATTAGACTCAAAGTACTACTTTACACCTCTATTCTGAGACCAATTCTCACGTACGGTTGTCCCATATGGGCATCTACTTCCATTGTCAATCTGAGAAAGCTGCAAGTCTACCAAAATAAAAGACTCAGCGACTTCGTAAATGCACCTATTATGTCAGACGAAAAGGAATTCATAAAGATCTTAACGTAGAACCGATTCTAGATTATATCAAAAATTACTGCATTAAATTCTTCGCAAAATGCCCTCGGATTCGAAACGAACTACTTCAAGCAATCCCTGCATACGATCCAGCAGTACGCAGTTCTCAAAAAAAAGGCCCAGAGCCATCCTCTACCAGGAATTTGATTCTTTCCCCTCAGTCAAAAGACGAAGGGTTCAATAGACTGCTTGCGTGAAGTTCTTCGTTAGAACCCGAGACGCTTTCGCTGATCCTAAACGGAATTTGATTTTTACTAGCTGTTTTAGCTTGCTTCCTTAATTGTTAGTTCTTCTTCTCCTTATTTTCTCTTGATTTCAAAATATGAGTCAAGCGAACATGGTACTTCCGGACGAAGATCCGCCGCCTCCTACGCAGCCGATTATATATTATGCATCCCCGGCTAGCCCGGCAATGATATGGACCAGTCAACGACAAAGGACAATACTATCAACGATGATAAGGCAATACGATCACCTGCCCCCCAACTAAGGGAACTCACTGATGAATTCATAATGGTGAATCAAGCCATACTGAGAAAGGCCTCTCAGTTTAAAGAGCGACTGGCCCAAACTGCAACCAAATTAAGAAAGCTGCAACTTGAAGATTCATCAGCAGCCGCCCTCCACGCCGAAATGGCGGAAATTTACAACAGATGGACATTCTCAAATTTGAGTTCGGAATAGCGTTATTTCAAATTCCATCAACTGCTGAGATTGACGATCGTTGCCTGCGGGCCCAACAAACTCGTGACCAACTCTCTACGGATAGCGCCCCTGCTCTCCCCATCCTGGATGACTCTATCACCGTTGCCAAAACAACGCTAAAGGCAAGAAAGGAAAAGAGACCTGCCGATGTGGACGGTTTTTCCTCCCCGGCAAAACACCTAATATCAAAACAAAAAAGGGCGATAGAGAACGCCTCCATACCACTAAGAAACTCCTTTGCCGCAGTAGGCAATATCAATAACATACCGGAACTTAATGACATCCCAGTGCGTGAGGCCAGACCACCACCTATCTATTTCCAACCTAAGCAGGATTGGAATCAGACCCTCAGCGTCTTAAAAGTGAAGTCCCCCTCCTCCAGTGTAAATACACGGGAGGTTCATGAAGTTGCTTACCAATACAGACGATGACTTCAGGAAGCTCACGAAGTTCATGGACGATCGTGGGCTGGACTTTAAAAGTTATTCATTGAAGGAAGAAAAGACCACTGAAAGTAGTCATAAGAGGACTACCGGCAAATACCAACCCTGCCAGCATCACCGAGGAGCTCACAGAGGAAGGCTTTGAGATCGGGAAACTATCCCGGCTCTCTAAATACAGAACTAAAGAGCCCATGCCGCTCTTCTGCCTCCAAATCAAAAAGAACCCACACGCCGACGGAATTTACCGCGTAACCGAGCTCCTAGGAGCACAGGTGTGCATAGAGGCCTACCGAGGACGCCCTGGCCCCAGCCAATGCTGGAATTGCCAGGGATATTTCCATTCTTCGGAAGTGTGCCGACTCCCGACCAGGTGTGTCAGGTGTGCAGGGTGCCATAAAGCTGAACACTGCACTCGCCCTTCAGATCAACCTGCAACATGTGTCAACTGCGGAGGAGACCACGCCGCCAACTGGAGGGGCTGCCCCAGATGCCCCAGCTCGAAGAATAAAAGCCAAGCAGCAGAAGAGGAAACCTCAGCGCCCCATGCCACCACCCAGGCCAGTATCCCAGGAGCTGTCCTACGCTAGCCTAACCGCAGGTGATAACAGGCCCACCCAGGCAGCGAAACCAACTCCCCCAGGGAAACCACAGGATGCCGGTAGCTGCCCCACCACCGCCCGCTGCACGCGTCAACCGCACGCCGCCTCCAGCAACTGCTACCGTTCACCACTTCCGGCCCAGACTGCACTGAACTAATTGGCCAGCTAATGCAGTACACCCAGCAAGGCATGGACGGACTCATCCTCTCGGAAGCGTTCCGTGTGTGTCTACCGAACCTAAGAGCTGAAAGTGATTCACACACCAGAGCGTACCTGATCTTCTCCACATACTGGAAGATCGTGGCAGCGAATAGAGCCCATTAATGTTCAACACCTGCTTGGAACTTCTCAGGATTGCCACCTGGAACGCAAATGGTTTGCGTCCCAAAATCAATGAGCTAAGAGAATTCTGTTTAGAGCAAAACCTCGATGTATTTTTGGTCCAGGAAACTAAATTAAGACCTGGAGAGACCCCACTGATCGCAAATTATAGATTCTATCGTTTTGATAGAGTCAATCAAAATTCTAATGTAAGCGGAGGCACCTGCATTTATATTAAAAGTAGTATCAGGCACCATGAACTACCTGCTCCGCGCCTTAATTGCGCCGAGGTAGCCATGATTCAAATTCATCTTAACGATTTTCCACCCATTATTATTGCTTCGACGAACGTCGCACCTACAAACCCAGGTGGATACCCGGTGGAGGACATCGATACTATTTTGAAATCTGGGCCCAAACTGAACACTAATCAATGTTCACAGTAATTCAAATAGATAATAAAAAGCAACAAAATCAAGCAAAAATGAATTTTTTTATAAATTCCCTTATTGTTTTTCACAATATTTTAACAAAAAAACCTATGAATTGTGCAAAAACAAAAAATCTTTGCATCTTCACTTGGAGGGCATTTAAATTGAGATGCATAAATAAAAGGAAAATATAGATTAGAAATTTTAATAAAATTGCAGTATATCATAACTTCATTAAAAGTTTTTTCTAACATGTGTTTTCAGTGAACCTTAAGCTTCCCTGAAGAGAGTAATTCAACAGTAAATTGAACAATAGTTCTATCTCATGTAGAATACTACATCATATTATTAAAAATGCATGTCAGCCATTTAGAATGATGCAGTTATGTAACATTGAGATTTTTTTTTTTTTAAAGTTTGCAGTCCTGACTACACAATGCATTCTACACCCGTTCTATGCTTCTAGGCATTTAAAACTAATTTTTCTAACAAAAGAAATCCATTTCGCATTAATATATTTTATGCACATTTTTTTTTTTACAATCAAAATATTCACAAAAAGATTGAAAAATACTTTTATCCCAGATATTGTACCGACTGGCGAAGCACTAACATGTGTAGGCGAGAGAAGTCTAGAGAAGAAGAGTTATTGCCGAAACACCTACAGAAGTTTCAAGGGTGTTTTTATTGTCAAGCATCTGCTATCATCAGGCCACTTCCTTCAATAGTTTCCTAGTAAAACCTGAGGAGTGTCTCAGGCTGGGTTTTGCCTAGGAAGAGGGACAATCACGTTCCCTCTAAAGTTTTGGTGTTTTTAGTAAATATTGTGGATGTGTTATTGTCGTACAATAAATTTTATGTTTAAAAAAAAATTAGCTGTGGTTGAATGTTTCGTATTATAACAGACACCACAATGTCCAATAAAATCATTTCCAATTCAATAAAACACATTTTAAATCTGAAAAGACTTTTCAGCCAAATGCTTCCAGTAAACATTAAGCATTTGCAGAAATAACAATAGTGGTAGATAAAATAATAAACATTATATATATATAAATTTTTAAGCTATGTCACATGAAGAGTACATGCAGTGCAGTACACCAGAAGTGTTAAAAATGTCAGCCATTTAGAATGATGCAGTACGTAACATTGAGAGACAAGAACTTGCATTTACTTTTTAAAAAGTTTGCAGTCCTGACTACACAATGCATTCTACAAGCATTCTTTGCTTCCGGCATATTCAACTCAATTTTTACAATCAGTAGAACATTTCACAAAAGGAAATGTTATTATTATCAAATTATATATTGAACATCTTTAATTATCCTCTTAAAAGGCATGTTAGATTAACTGTTGTTTGAAAGCATGTCCACAGCTGACAATGTTTACAAAGCTAGCCACCTTGTCAATTTTATCTGATTGATGAAACTTTGACAACAGAATAAGGTTTTTTTTTTTTTTTTTTTTTTTTTTTTTTTTTGCCATGAATTGCTTTCTATTGTTTTCAAAAAGTGTTATCGCTTACATATTTATTGTTATAACTCAAAATCAAGACTATATCAGTTATATTTTTACTTTAAACAATATTACAATTTGAAATATTAATCCGTGTACACTGATTATACAGACTCCTTTTATCTTCATTTTTAAAGAGAAAATGAGTATAAAAATTTGAAAAGTTTTTCGGAAATTATGAAAATGAAAAAAACAAAGACAGACTTCCAGTCATTTGAAAGAATTTTGCATACAATCAGTCCTCCATATAACATCAGAATCCATTTAAAATTTATAAATTCTTTAAACATCAGTCCTCCACTTCAAATAAAGGCACATTTTTTTCTACAATAATTATTCTATACCATATTTATATCCATCAATAAGTAATTTTTTTTTTTTAAAAAATGGAAGAAATTTTTTTTGAATCAAGCATTCATAACAAGTTCTGATATGAAATATTCTGGTACAATGGTATTCACAAATACTAAAATAACATAGTGAATTGTATACTTAATTTATTATATTATATATATATATATATATATATATATATATATATATCATTCCCTAATCATTTCCAGTTTAGAATAACAGTAAACAAATTAATATGGATTCAGCATATGGACTATCATGTAATAATAAGAGGTGTAATTTTAGATATACAATATAATCAACAATCTATGAATACCTATAGATAAATAAGTGCTGGTTAAGATGATGTCTACAAAGGAGGTGTTAAGAGTACAGTATGCAAATTTATACTGTCGTGTTTTGAAAAAATGCATTACAAACTCTTTTTTTAATGCAATTTTGTATTGGTTACAAATAAACTGCTTAAATTTTTTGAAAAAAGATTTGGGAAAAATTTTTTTTACAAAATAAGGAGAAAATAGACCAATAAACTCAGTTACTTAAAACCATTATTAATATATATAAAATTAATATGAATTTTAAAAAAACAGTGTTTCTCACAAATTTAAAAATAAGTCAAAAATTAAAGATGCTTTTGGCTATATATCAGATTAGTGACTATAAAAAAAAATGAATATTCAGAATACAATTCTTTAAAATTGAGTTGGATGCAATTTTATATAAATGAATAAGAATTTTGAACAAATGATCATTTATATTATAAAAATCAAGAATAATTTTGCATGTGATAACAGTATAAAATTAAATTGCCTTTGCAATTTTTAATTACATTAAAAAATGTTAATCTGGAAAAGTCACAAATTCCTAATTTTTACATACAAATTACAAATATGTAAAAACTAAACTAATAATTACAGATTCCTAGATGGCAAGGTCATGATATATATTTCTTTGACATAAAACAACCCTTATTAAACATCAAATATGATACAAATTACTGGAGAAATACTTATCCATATATCAATACAATCTGCATAGAATAAAATTGCTAATAATGTTTTTCAAATCATTGGTCTTGCTGCCACTAAAGCTTTTATGAGTGACCTTTTATGGAGTTATCTCCAAGGCAACTTTCAAATATTTTTGTTTTATACCAAAAACTACAAATAAAAGAAATAGCCTGAAAAACGTTCACTCCTATTTACTGTTCAAAATATTTTAACACTTACATTAGTATTTCCTCTTCTGGACAATTTAATATCATTTGTGACTAGAGAAAATAAAACATGCAAAATACAAAACTATGAGCAAGGAACCATTATTCTAGGTATACTGGATTCATAGTCATTGTTTAGAAGATTCAGAAACTTCCATATTTCCATTTTTTTTTTTTTTTCTCTTGGTACATTACAAAAATTGCCGCCAACAAAGAACTTCCTTTTCAAACTAGGTTAAAAAAATTAACACCAACACTATAAAAAAAATAAAGATATGAAATACAATAGTAATTTTAAAAAAAAAGTGCAGTGATTGATTAGATATGTTTTATAAAATTATGTATAACTAATAAAAATAATGAATAGAACAGCATAACAATGAATTAAAAAAAAAAAAAGATTTGTCTAATCAAAAATAAAATTTTTGATACCACAATAATACTTTCAATATCAAAAATTAGTAAAAATATATAACCTGCTCATTTTCAGTTGTTTTATTTTCTCATTTGGCTACGTACAATATAAATATTGATACATAAGCAAAACTGATATTAATTCTGGACATTTTTTTACAAACAAATGAACAACTAAGTGTCAAATTTACTTGCATAAATTTTATTGAAGTTATGCTGACTCAAGTATAAAAAACAGGGAAGGAGCTAATTGTAGACATGAGGCTATTATCTATAACTTGAATACTTCTGTCATACATCATTCATTTTAAAAATAGCACAAGGAATTGGCAAGGATCGTATTAAAATACTAATGTAATTAGTAGTAATAAATATCAATGCTATCGTTACAGATTGTTGCTTATAATACCTGTTGACATCTTCAAAAATTAATTTTGGGTTTGACATTTCTACCAGCAAGAGAATTGGTAAATCAATATGCTGAAAAGCTTGGTAAAACAGTGTCAAGTGATTGAAATGCTAATGAATTGAAACTCAAACTATAGTTAAACTACTATTACCAGTAGTTGTTGGTAGCACACTTCACATTTTATCTCAATTTAATATTGGCATGTCAAACTGCACTTTACACCAAAAGTAGAATTTCATTTCTACATTAAAATAATTTATAATTTTCCAACTAAAATAAAAGTTAAAAAATAGCTTTGTGTGTGTCTTTACCTTAATAAATAGATATCTTAATATAGTTAAATTCTTAATTACAAATTATTATATTAGGCATTTAATTAAAATATGTCCTATTAAGTCATTATAGTTGTTTTACATACACTTTGTGGGTTCATGGACTTGATCTAGATGTTGTCGTTGAGTAAGTGGGATAAGAAACCACACAAACTTTCTAAATTGTATTAGACTTTTCTAGCTAACCCCATGACATGGGGCTAATATTATCAGAGTAGAATATATCCCAGGAATAAAATTTATAAATAAATCACACTAAGCTTTGACATGCAAGAGATGTAAGAATTGCAACATAAATTAGTAATAAATAATTGTCAGAAACAGATATAAAAAGATCATAAATTACATTTAGCAGAAATGAGATTAACAATCAATTTAAAACTAAGAGTAAAAAAAATAGTCAATAGTAATAGTAAAATAAATAAAATTCCATGACTTAATAAAAAACACAATTAAAAAATAAAATTTACTTTGAATTTGAAAATTAATGACGAAATGCAATATAAAAATATAGTATCTCACTGAATAATAATGAAGAAATGCCCGTTGGTCATAAAAATTACCGGCCTGAAGAGTTGTCACAGAAAACAAGCTCCAAGCACCAGACAGGCCTAGTTGAAATAATTATCGCAGCATGGCCACTTTTTTTTTCTTCACTAATGGTTAAAAATTTAATTATTAGATATTATTAACTTAATTTATAAGATACTATTATTTCAACAGTTGTAGAATAAATCTGCCTTTCAAAATGGTACGTTTAAAATCATCTGTCGCCACAAATTTCTAATAAAAATGTAATTTGGGAAATTTGGATTTTTTTTTTTTTTTTTTTTCTATTATTGCACAAATTTCTTTTCGATAAAAAATGTATCAACATTAAATAATCCGGAAATTTATAATTTAGCATAATTAATTTAACCATCAGTTTTATCATAAATATTACTTTCTAATGTCAACTCATCTAAATTACATCAATTATGTAGATTATAAAATAACTATGATTAAGCAAGAATAATTCACTGCTTTTATAATTAGCGGATGAACAAAATAACTATCCTGTGAGGCTAAAATTTTCACGAAATAATATTTACAAATTTCATTAATTTTACAATGAAAATATTATTAAGTAACATTTTACTCCAGATGCACTAGAACAAAGACACCAAGAGAACATAGAAGTAGCTAAAGCAGAATCGACCTGCTATAACTTTTATCAAGCAATAAACAAAAAAAAAACCTGTCCATTGGCGAAGGAAATATTCGTCAAAATTAAACGCATTGTTATTTGTTACGAAATAAAATAGGTAATGAATTTGGTCGTATTTGAAGTATATAATACGAATTTTTATAAATCCCCCATTGGTGATTTTATTTTTCTTCATTCAAAAATGCTTACCTATATAGAAAACGATAAAAAAATAATCATTACACTTTTTTTAAAACAACTACATATTGATGTATATTGAGCCTTTGGATAATGGAATTACTGATTCAACTTATAAAAAAAATAATAATGTTAGTAGAAAAACACAGCTGTATGCATTTCATTAATTAATATTTTTATGTAAAAATCCATTTTACAAGTAATATACTTTGTGTATTTTTTTCTAACATAAAAACATTGGAATTATTTGAGATTTTTTTTTTTAACAGAAATAAATAGCAGCCCACCAATGTGAATGGAGTAAGTGTAAAATGCATTTTTAATAGTAATGTAGCATTTATAGTTATTCAATATATTGTTGCTACTACATTTTTTTTTTTTTTTTTTTTTTCCTGTTGTTATCAAAAAGAACTATTAATCTTTACTTTGTTAAGAAAAATAGATTTTATTTAAAAGCTTATACTTTGATATGCATAAGCTTTTTTGTTTTAATTTTTATTAAATCAGCACTGTAATAAATAATTTTAGATTTTATATTAGGAGGATTGGTACTTACGTATTAACGGTACCTTGGCGACAGTTGCGCCAATAAAGTGCAAACGCGCCAACCGCAGCTATAGATTTCGCGATTTTTAAGTGGCACTACAAAATGGCATCACAACTCAGCAAAACTGCAGCCGTTATATTGGCCACTTAAAAACGCCAAGGTACCGTTAATACGTAAGTGCCGGAGGATTAAATTAAATTCTGCTTATATGTTAGCCTGTTTAAAAGTAACTTCTGATTAACTTGCTTAAATGTAAACAGCCTTAAAAAGATAGAGAAACATGCTGCATTACTTGGTAATGCTATAAATTGAAACTGCAATCCTGGATACACATTTCTGTTTACTTGAGAATGTTTGGAGACCTTTATAATTAGTTGGTAACAGTGTGTATGTTTGTTTACTGCATATTCCCATCCATTTTCATTTCATTTAACTTTAAATGCTGCTAAGTATAAAAAATTATTGTACTCATTACTGATATCATTTGAGATTACTTTCTGTAAAGATAATTATTTAAATATGAAAAGATCTGCAAAAAAAAAAATAATTATTCAAAGTTATTATTATTTTTTTTTTTTTTTTTTTGAAGGGGGTGGGGGATATTTTTCTCTAAACTAAGTATATTTTATTAGCATTGTATGTAACCACGCAATTTTAAAATTCATTTTTTTCTTGTACTTAACATTTTTCTAGTGGTTTATTGCATATGGATGATGAAAATGTTTTTCTAACATGTATTTCAATTTTAGTTGTAATTCTTAAAAGGTAGGAAGATATTAACCTCCACATAAAAAGAAAAACAGAAAAGATTTTCTTATGCTTTTGAACTAGCAATTTAGTCTTTAAGGAAGTTTTATGACCTGCAAGATAAATTTATTAAAATTAAAATATTTTCATGGTATTTTTAAACAATGAATAGTATTCTAAAAATCATGGGAGCTGAACAGATGAGAAAAATACTTTTGAAGTGATTTTTTTTTAAATGTATAGATCAAACGTCTGTAAATTTTGGAACTTACTGGCTTGAATATATGAACTTTCTTAGTTATTGGATGAATTTAATAGTTCACTTCATTAAATGCATCTTGATAGTTCATCCAAAAAAATTTGTAAACATTTTATTCTGGCATTAATGAGATTATAATAGATTCCAAGATATACGGAATATCAAAATGAGATAGATATTATTATTATTTCTATGAAGAAATAAGTTAAGGTAACTTTTAATTCCTTAAAGCAAACAGCTGCTGCTGATAAATTTCAATTAAATATTATTTTATTTGCATTTTGTTTTCTTTCACAGTTTAAAAATGTATTATAAAAATTTGTTAATTTTTAGCTTTTATTTTGATACTTCTTTATATTTTAGATAAGTAAATTATTAATTTAAATGTATATAATTTTTAGATAAATTCTTTTGATCAATATAATGGAACTCCTTTGCATCTGGCCTATCAGAAGGAAGTATAGCTTGTACAGAATTGCTTTTAAAAATGGGCACTGATGTTCATATTCCTCAAAGTGTGAGAACACCTTCTCATGAAGCATGTCAACTGAATGAAGTAGAATGTGCAGAGATATTACTTAAATATGAAGCAAATGTAAGTATGCAGAAATTTACTAAAATGTATGTTTTGGAAATAGATTGTCTGTAATTACTGTCGAAGTTACCAAAATTTCATATTAACTACGAATAAAAAAAAAAAAAATTATGGAAAATTTTTAAATGTAGAATTTTGATCCCCCCAGCTTTAAACAATTAAAAATTTGCACTGACTTCAAGAAAAACAGTGCCAGCTGTTGTGTAAAATTAAAAAATATATTTATTTTTTAAATAATTAACATTTAATATTATCCACTAACCTGCCCAACTAAATATATTGCCACACTTGCATTTTTCCTATTTTTATCATGTAACTATTTGCCTGTGCAAACTTTGTAATGGAGAATTTAGTGTAAAAGATTAGCTTAATTTTGTATGCTATCAATTTTAAATTTGATCAATGCTCTTACATTTTTTATATTGTCATTTCAAAATGCTGAATAGCAACTTATATTGTAGTAAATAATTTAAGCATACATATTTGTAGCATTGATACCTGAATAATTCTCAATTGAATACTATTTTTATAAAACTATTCTACTTATTTTAATGTAAAAATATCATAAATTGCATCTACTATTGCAAATGTGCTTCTCTGTTGGTTTGAGTTGTGATAAAGATAGTGAGCCTTTTTGATTGGAAATTAATAGTGAGGTATTTTTGCACCCTTTGCTAGAGCTGAATGACATTGAAATTTCTGAAGTTGTTATATCGCGTATTTCGTAATAATACTATATATTAGTTTTATACAGATTTAAATCTCCGAATAGGGAATTTTAAATAAAAATAAAAATCCATATTTTTTAATCATCTGGAGATTTCCGACCACCAAATTTTTAAAAATATTTTTTATATGTTTATTTTCTAGCATGAATTATTATTCATTGTAGTTTACATGGTGTGTCATTTTGTTGTCTTCAACACAATTATTTCACTGCAAAATGTCTCATTTAGTGCTAAATAATTAAATGGTTTGTTTACTGTCGCTTTGGCTTGGAAAAAACTTCGAAATTGGGTATCACCTCTTTCTTGTACAATAAATAAGAAAAATATGTATCATGTAATAAATTTAACTATGTGAAGGAAAAATATTGGAGATTATTTCTAGTGAGCTTATTAGAAAGAAAATGGGGGAGAGGATAAAGTAATCTATATTTAAAGGCCTCTTTATCACTATAAAAGCTCATGGATTTGTAAATATTATGAAGTATGTTTCTTCAATGAAAATAACAATACACATGAATAAATCCCTACTTAACTTTAAGGAATGTTTAGAATGTGTATTTAAACTTACCAAATAGAAAGATTATTATAATTGAGAGGACAATTATAAGTACAAATTTGTTTTTGTAAAGCAAACACAATTTTTATTCAGAAACAGGAGTGCAAGTAAAATTTAAGTAACTTTTTAATGACTTTTACTTATGCTTATTATAGTAAAATAAAAAATCTCTTAGTTGCAACTTTGCAAAAAAAAAATTATAAAGTTGATTAAAAATGTTATGTGGAAGGCCTTTTGCCTAGATTTTTCTAAAATATTTTACCTGTTTAATTTAAATAAAAATCACATTTTAAACATTTCACAAGAACTTATCTTTTTATTAACATTATTTTTATACATTATGAATTATACATATGAGAAAGTAAAAGCATCATTAAATAAATATAGAATACATAAGTAGTTCAGATATTGTATACATAGCAATATCAGTCATTTGAATAAATCAATTTAAGAATGATGTAAAATAAAGAAAAGAAATTTTAATAATAATAATTAAAATTACTTATTTAACAATATCTCTACTTGGAGTCTTTTATTTTGTCTTTTTTTGTAAATAACTTGCTTGAATTTAGCATGTATCTTGGTTATATGATGAATTTTAATTAGTAAATGAATTTGGTAGTAAAATTAGAATTTTAATTAATAGATGAATTTGGTTAATAAAGTTAATTTCATAAAATATATCTTGATAAATTATTTGAAGAATTTTAGAACTGCTTTTGAATAATTGTAAAATATTTTATCCAAACTTTTATGCGATTGAAAGTAGATTCCAAGATATGTAGAGTATCAAAAGGATGTTGAATTATTTAAACACATTATGAATACCACATTATGAAAGAATAAATTCAAGAGAACTTTTCATTCTCAAAAACAAATAGCTAGTGGTGATGAATTGAAATTAAATATTACAACTGCATTTTGTTTATATTGCACTTTGAAAATATATAATGAAAATTAGATTATAATTATATATTTAAAAATTATAGAATAAATATAAAAAAAAAAAAGATAATTAAAACTGGGCTTAATTATTTTACTTTATGATTTATATTAATATGACTAAGTCTTAGCATATTTTTAGCATAATAATCAATTTTCATATAAATTAATTTTCAGGGGTATAATAAAGTAAAATAGTGATTCCTGTGAAATTTTATAGTATGCAAGAATCCCATAAAAGCTATTAAAATCTGTACTTCTCTCTATCATTTTTATATTAAATATTGTTTTAGGACTTGATTTTTTTTTTTTTTTAATATTATTATTATGAACCATCTACTATTACTACACCACATCACTGTGCCTAGAGCTGAGTTGCCCCTTTACAATTTGGGAATGATGTAAGTGAGAAGTCTGATTGGGCTCTGTGATGCTCTTTGGTCATATGAGACTGAGACCTATGGTTTAAAGTGGATTCCGAACTACTACAAATATCCATGGCACCACCGGGATTCAAACCCAAAATCTGTAGCCAGGGCACTAGTCACTCAGCCATCAGGTTAGCCAATTATGGACCAGCTAAAGAAAATAGATATTTAGATAATATCTATTGACAATTTGAAAATTTTCTTAAAATTTTTCCTTACATGGTTTATTTTTAATGGCCAATTTTTTAAATTCTGTTTGATACTTATGTTGCATTACAGTTTGATATGTTATATTCAATTAAATTTTTGATATCATGTATAAAAAGGCATGTATAATTTTTTTTTTTTTTTCAGATAACTTTTAATCAGTATGTTGAAACTCCTTTTCATGATACATATTGAGGAGGAAATATTGCTTGTGCAGAATTGCTTTAAAAAAAAAAAAAAGAGGGTGCTGATGTTCATACCCTCAAAGTCTGAGTACACCTTTACATAAAGAATGTTTATTTGATAATGTAGAATGTGCAGCGATGTTACTTAAATATTGAACAAAAATAAATAATATACGAAAATTTACTGAAATTTTAGGTTGGAATACTTTCCTTTGAAAAAGATTCTTCCTCCTAGGGATTATTTGTATTTTCTGCAAAACAAAAGTTTATTTATAATGAACTATACATAGAACAAGTACTTCAATGGGAAATTTTTTAAAATGTAATATTTTTTGTTTATTACCTTTCCAACTTTGCACATTAAAAAATTTCTACTGATTTTCAGAAGAACATGTGATTTAAGAGCTGGAAATCAATTCTCTTTTAAAATGAAAAAAATTTTAGTGAATTTTTTTTGTCAACAATAAATAATATTCTAACTCTAAATTATAATTAAAATATATTGAGTTTTGACTACTATGTAATAATAAATATGCATTTATAATTGATATGTCATGCACGAATTCCATATGTCTTAAATAAAATTTTTGATGCAAAAATTTTAATGTATGCTTTTGTTTATGTGGTTATTCACAAGTCAGTTTAGAATGTAGCAGAAATTTTGCACTTGAAAATAAAAGGGATGTCTTTCTCAAATTTCTGCCTTGTATAATTTTTTTTAATGTGGCCAATTTTAAAAAATTTAGTTTGATATTTATTTATATTATATTATATTAAGTAAAATTTCTTAAGTCAATAAAAAAATATATATGCATTATTTAGATTAATTAGCTGTTCAAATATGTGATTGTGATTTTGCTGTATTTGATTTCAGATAAATACTTTTAATAAACATAATGAAACTGCTTTGTATAATAGCTATTGGAAAGGAAGCATTGCTTGTACAGAATTGCTTTTAAAAATGGATGCTGATGTTCGTACTTCTCGATGTCAGAATACACTTTTACATAAAGCATGTCTACAGGATAAAGTATGATGTGCAAATGTAAGTGCTATTAAGAAATTTTCAAAAACTTTTTATTAAAACACTTCTATTTTAAAAATGCAGGTTCTTTCTGATACAGATGCTTGTAGTTTATGCAAATTGTAGCAAAAATTTTGTATTTATTGGGGGTTTGCAAAACAGAAAAATAATTATAATAACTCCGTAGAAAAACTTTACTGCAAAACACATACATACACATAACTTTACATTTTCAATTATGCATAATTAATACAAGAAGATTCTACTGATTTTGAGTACATTCCTAGCTTTCATGTAAAATTGGAAATTAAGTGTTTTCTTTAATTATTAAGAAAGTAATATTTAAAATCAATTCCTCAACTACATTAATTTGCTCGAATAAATATATTGTTGCTACTATATTCTTTTTTTTATATCAAAAAAGAATTGTTCATCTGTTATTTTTTGAAGGAGGATAAGAGCTTAATGTTTGGTTTGTCATTCTTGCGTCATCATGTGCACAAAAGGGCTAAACAGACCACCTCCAGTTTAAAGTAAGAACTTAAGGGAAAAGCTTATATTTCATATATATATGTAATATAAAGGCTGTTATAAATGTTTTTGTCCTTCTATTGTTATATTTTAAAAGCTGTCCAAACACACATACATATATAATGATTCATTTATTTATACTACATAGTTTTGAACTGTAATGAATAATTTAAGCTGTTATATTGATAAGTTGAATTCTGAAATTAACCCTACATAGTTGTAAATCTTATGAAATCTCCTCCTCTTAAAGAAATTGGTTACATTACCTGATAATTTAAATTGAAGCTCCAATGGTGGATGTACAACTTTATTGATGTGATTTATGTGGTAATGTAGATTGTAGTTTTGATTTGAAGGTAGTAGTGTATGTATGTTTGTCAAATAACCTACTACTGCTGTTAAGCTATAAAAAAAAAAAACACAAATTTTTCCGAAATATTATTGAATAGTCTCATTTGAAGTTTCGCCCTGATAGTAATGATCTTAACCATCAAAAGCATCTTTAAAAATTAACTGACCACCTTTCATATAAATTCTATCTACAGTACTATAATAAAACATACTGAATTTTGACTGCTCTATAATAAATATATATTTGTAATTGATACTAATGCCTTGAGTCTTTATGAGATATTTTTGTAAGGGTGTCTGTACACTTTAAAATGTCAATTATGATGAAAATATTGATTTTTTAGTCTAATATTAAATCTCTATTTTTTTTACCTTTATATATGTGTTTGAAGTTTGTGTCTATCTTTTTTTATAATAGTATTTTTATCTAGTATTGAAAGTATGTGAAAATATTTGATTACATAGCTGTAATTTTCTCAACTGAATAGTTATCATTTACACCTTGTAAATTTAATTTTTATAGTATTATGATGGGTTAGAGCATTGGTGGAAAGTGTAAGAGACAGTTTTTGGAAATTGCTTTTCCATGTGTATGGAGAATAATGGTAATGAAACTGTTAAAGTTTGCTAAATATTCTAAATTAGAATATTTTCATTAGTTGATGAACATAAAACAGTAAAAATCTCTAGTAACAGTTTTCAATTTAGAAATATGAATTAGAATATTAGTTCAGAATTAGAATGTTCAATTAGAAATTTAGAATGTGTTTAATGAAATTTCATACCCAAATTGTTTTGCTCATAAAACTTGCTTACATAAAGAATGAAAATATGGGTTGTGTTAACATTTTTCATTAAATTGTCAAAACTATTGCAACAGTTTTCTATAAAGTTGGCGATTCTGCTAGGTAAATTTTAGATTGATATATAGAATGTACAAAATAGGAAAAGATTCTTCATTATTATATGAATTGTTTGCAATGTTGAATTTGCATTATTGAGCTGAACTTCATTTAATAATAGGGAAAATCTCTTGAAAGTCGTCTCAGAAAAGGAGAAAAATTCAATCATGAAAACAGTGAATGCTTTGGTGGCTAAAAAGTAATACAAAAATAATAAAATTCTTAGAAGTTGTGTTTTGATTGATGGGATGTGGCAATATAGAGGATAAACCTCTATGAATTGTTGCATAGATACGATTTCAATTGACATTGCTAAAGTTCTAGCTATTTAAGTCATATCAAATTATCTGCAGAAAATTTGTAAAAATGCAAAAAAAAAAAAAAAAAAAAAAAAATCGATAGCCTAGAAAGAGAAGGACAATTATTCTATATACAACACAGGAATATACTTTTGTTTTGCAAAAATAAATGCTCAACATTTTTACTTTTTTGTTACTCAAAAATATTTTTCAATGATATCAACTATATTTCAGGTTTCATCATATTACTAATGATTCAGTGTAATTTCAAGATAAAATTTTATTAATTTCTAAAATGTCACCTTGAAAGTATATGAATGCCCTGGGAAAAAAAAAAAGTCTTTTTTTTTACTTCTTTTCATGGGGTTATCTATCAAATTAGTTGAGAATGTCAAGAACAGAAAAAAAGGGGTATCTTTCTTAAATTATTTGCTTGTATGGTTAAATTTTTTAAATTTAGTTTGTTACTTATTTACGTATGTAATGTTATGTTTGATGCTTATTTAAGTATGGAAAATTTCCAATGTCATTGTAAATATATGTATATTATTTTTTTAGATTAATAAACATTTCTAATATATGATTGAATTCTGTGTATTTAATTTTCAGATAAATAGTTTTAATCAACATGATGAAACTCCTTTGTATGTTGGAAAGAAGTATTGCTTGTGCAGAATTTCTAAAAATGGGTGCTTATGTTCATACTCTTCAAAGTTTTAGCACACCTTTACATAAAGCATGTCTACAGGATAAAGTAGAATGTACTGAGATGTTACTTTATGGAACAATTGAAAGTAATATGAAAAAATTTTATGTTGAAATAATTTGCTTTTTGAAAATATGGATTCTTCCTGCCAGTTATTCATTGTAATTTCTGCTAACGATGACATATTTTTTTTTTATTTACTATGAATTTTGCAAAAAAAAAAAAAGTTTCTATGGAAGAATTCTTACAGTACAATGTTTTTGTCAGTAATTTTACCAACTAGGTTTAATTAGGAAAATTATTGCTACTAGATTTTTTTTTTTTGTTGTTGTTGTCAAAAAGAACTGTTAAACTGTGAGGACATTGTTGAAGCAAGATAAAATTTAATGAATAAGTTTATATATATATACATACATAAGCTTATTATAAATTTTTGTTTTTTATCCTTTTATTGCTTGTTTTCATTTTAAAAATATGTACAAATATATGTTATTTTATATTTTGTTAATCTGATGTGCAATATATAATTTCAGATTCTTAAATTTTTTTACTTATAGGTAAACCTCTTAAAACTTCCTTCTCTTCAAAAAAATAAATAATAAGTTACATTACTGGATAATATTTTAAAATGAAGTTACAATTGTGGATGTGTACCTCTGTTGATGTAGATATGATAATGCAGATTAACAGTTTCTATTTTAATGGAGGTTATGTGTGTGTTTATCATGTAGTCCAAACATGTTCCCATGTAGTACAAACATTTCCTGTCAATCATTATAAAAATTTGAAACTTTTCAGAAATATTACTGAACAGTCGCATGTGAGGTTTGAATCTCTGAAAATTATGATCTCACCTTCAAAAGTATCTTTAGAAAAATAATTATTACTGTATTAGTGAAAAATATTTTTTAATGGATAACTTTTTCTATTATAATAGCAAACTAATAAGTATTATTTTTCTAGCTGTGTTTGTGATTGTATAACTGTTTGAGTTTCTTTTTTTTTTTTTTATCAAAAACTTTTTGTTTTTCTGAGTATTTATTACATATATTTTTGGTTAAATTTGGAATATAGTTTTCCAATATGTATTTCTGTTTTGTTTTAGTTATTGAAAGCGAATTTATGGTCTTTCCACCTTTATTCCTATACAAAAACATGAAAGTTGGTTTTAGATGTCTTTAAAGAAGCAATTCATCATTTTAAGGAAGATTTAAAAATTAGGAATCATTTTTAAAAAAACAAAAAAACATCTTCAGTTAAATGTTTTTAAAAATCATTTCAACGATATTTGTTTTCTCTTTAATGTTATGTTTCTATGCTCATAAATGTATTATTCATATTAAAATTTAAGTGTATTGAGAATTGCTGAAGAATGTCAAAAAATAGATAACCTTTTGGGTATGTAATAAATTTAAAAGTTCATTTTGAAAATTTATTCTGATAGTTAATTTGAAAATGTTTTGTGAATTAATGCACAAAATTTCATCCTAACATTAATGAGATTGAAAATAAATTACAAAGTAGGTGGGATATCAAAATGATAGATATTATGAGCACCTAGATGAAGAAATACTTCCCAAGAGTACTTTTGATACCCAAAAGCAAAGAGCTTGTGAGGATGAATTTAAATAAAATATTATCTTAATTGTGAATACATAAAAATTGGCCTTTGAAAATGTATAATGAAAAATTAGATTTTAATTTTATATTTTAAATACAATAAAATTTTTCAAACTGTGCTTCTTTATTTTACTGTTGTCAAATATAGGGCAAGCAAAGTTTGAACATAAATTAGCCTAATTTGTTTCCCTGTAAAATCAATTTACAGAAGTATAATAAAAATACTAAGTTTTGATTACTGAGTAATAATAAATATGTATTTATAATTGATGTGGCATGTGAGAATTCCATAAAAGTTATTAATGTCCCCCTCCATCCCGATTTTTTTTTTTTATAAGCATTTTTATATTAAAAAAGTTTTTAAGACTTCTTTTTTTGTGGTTATTCATAAGTCATTAATGTTAAGGATGTAAAAAGAAAATATGCACTAGATAATAAGAGGGATATTTTTCTTAAATTTTTATTATTAGCCAATTTTTAAAATTTAGTTTAATATGTATGTTGTACTCAATAAAATTTTTAATGTTATTTGCAAATATATGAGTATTAGTTTTTAGATTAATAAGCTATTTAAATATATGATTATGATTCTTTTAATTTCAGATCCTTTTAATCAATGTGACCTTTGCGTACTATTTGTTGGAAAAAAGTATTGCTTGTACAGAAGTGCTTTTAAAAATGTATGCCCATGTTCATACTCCTTAAAATTCGAGTACACCTTTACATAAAGTATGCCTATAAGTTAAAGTAGAATTTGCAGAGATTTTACTCAAATAGGAAGCAAATGTAAGTAATTTGTAGATATTTGATAAAATATTATGTATAAATTCTTTACTTTTTAAAATATAAATTTTTTTTTTCTAGAGATTCTTTGTAGTTTCTGCGAAAGGTAATAAAAACTGTATATTTACTAAGTAATACTAGAAGGAACTTTTATGGAAGAATTTTTTTACAGTACAATTTTTTTTTTTTTTTTTTTTTTGTCGTAATACTTTAAAATTATTTACAATTAGGAAAATTTTGCTGATTTTAATAATAACAGTACTACTTATGTAAAATAGGAAATTATGTGCTTTTTCTTATTAATAAAGTGAGTGATATTCCATTTAATTCATTATACTGCTCAAATAATTAATTTGTTACTATATTTTTCATATATATAAGCTTTTTTGTTATAAATTTTCATGGTTTTTTTCATTTATTGCTCATGTTTTTATTGTGAAAATCTGTATAGACAATTATATATTTATTCTATATAAATCTTGTCTGTAATATTTAATTTTAGATTTTTAAATTTATATGTAAGCATCTTTCTCTTCAAAGAAGAAAAAAGTTACATTACTTGATACTATTATAAATTGAAGCTACTATTGTGGCTGTGGAAATCTGTTAGTGTGAATTATACAGTAATGTAGATTAACATTGTCAGAATGAATTGAATCATTCTATTTTAATGTGGGTTTGTTTTTGTGTTTGGCAAATAATCTAGAGATTTACTACTGTCAAGCATTAAAAAAATGAGAACTTTCTGAAGTATTACTGAATAGTCTCATTTGAGATTTTCAATTCTGGAAATAATGTTTTAAACATCAAAAACATTTTTTGAAAAATCAATTATTTATAAATAATAGTATATTTTGATGTAGAAAATTTTTTCGCATAATACAAATGAAGTGCTATTATTTTACTAACTTTGTTTTTGATCGTACAACCTTTGAATTGTTTTTTTTATTCAATACTTTTTTCTTTCTGGAGGGTTTATTGCATATTGATTGTAGAAATGTACAAATAATTTTTCCAATATATATTCTAGTTTTTAAAAGGGAATATATGGTTTTGTTCTTCATCCTACCTAAAAAATTCCATAAAAGTAAATTTTATTATGCAATTAATGTGATAAGGGAGGTTCAAGGGCTGTTATGCCATGTTCTTTTTAAAATGAAAAAATATTTTCAGCAAAATTTTAATCAACAATATATAATATTAAAATAAACATAGAAGCACTTAACTAATGAGAAAACAAATATTTGTATTATAATTCATTTCAAAATTGTATAGTGGCAAAGTAAATAAATGTTGTGAATAATTTGTTTAAAAATAACACTGAACAACAAAATTTAATCTTTTGTGTGATAAATTAATTAGAATGGCTGTTTATTTTTGTATAATTTGCACTGATTTCAAATTGGCATTGTTTTTTTTTTTTTTTTTTTTTTTTGATGGGTTATGTTTTTGTTACTCAAATTTAAACAGTTCATATTGTTGCAAAGTGATTTGTTTTATTTAATTTACTTACATGTATTAATCTAAACCAAAATATAGTTCTTAATGATTTTCTGTTGTATGTTGCTTGAGGAACTTCCCTTTTTTGTGTCCAGAAATACTCTGCAAGCACATTTACTCTGATAACGCTTTTTCCGTTGTTGAACGTTTTCTCACTGTATTTATTGCTCACAGCACCAAGATTTTGGGAGATGTGCAGCTCTCAGAGCTTTATAATTTTGAGAATTCTGAAACTAGTTCTCCATAATTAATCAACAAATATTAAAAATCTCAAACTTTTTCATTTGTTTGTGTATGTCATTAAAATTCATTCTTACAACTTTTTATTTATTACCTTTACTTGTTTTAGTTGTGTAAAACATTGTAGTAAATATTTCTTTTATTTCTACCACAGTTTGTTATTTCAGTTTTAGTCCTTTTAAATAGATAATGTTTTTTTTTTTTTTTTTTTTTCGTATAATTAGTTTTTAAAAGTTGAGAAATGTTATACCTGTTCATGATATTGTTCAAATACAAAAGGGAACTTCATCTGTACATGCTATATCAAAGAAAATATGTTAACAGACTCAAATGCTGTTTATTTATCACTGCATATTATATTGTAGTTTTTTTTTTTTTTTTCATGACATTGAAAATAGTTTTTTTTCTCATTACTGAAATAATTTTCTACTTATAATTCCATAACTGTCATGAATTACAGGCAAGAAATTATAATTATGTGTGAATTGTAGTTATATTTGAAAGTATTGAACATTAATATTTCTTTTTATATGAAACTGATCGATTGAGGGTATCAATAAAAATCTTCTTTTTATCTAAAAAGAGCTTTATCAGTATCAAAATGTATATCAGGTAATTTTGTACAATGGATAATAAAATAAGATCTCTATCAGTAGATTTATATATGCAACCATTTGATTTGCTTATTTTTAAATATATTGTAAAAAGGATTTAAGATTATTGATATAGTATTATTAATTGATTGATATAGTGTGATTAATATACTTCCATGAATTGTAAATATGTGTTTAAAAAGTATAAAATTTAAAAAGAGCAAAAGAAATGTCACAAGCATACATTTTGGATTTAAAAAAGATTTACAAACATAATTGTTTGAATTTTTATTGTATTTTGCTTTTTTATAATTTCTTTTTAATAAAATTTCCTATTTTTAGGCATCTGCAACATGGGACATGTAACCATCTCCTCATGGTGATGTCTGAACAAAAAGGAAGGTTTAGAATTCAGTGCATATGTGCCAACTTATTTGAATGCCACAGATATCGTTGATATAGAATACTTCAATAGTGTAATATTTTGCTTGCATTAACTCTGGCCAAAGTGGGTTGTTTGGTCCTCCTTCTCTATAGATGTGCATCCAAACATTGAAAGCTGATTCATTTCGGCAGGCCTGTGGCATCCAAGCATAGGGAATTAGTATTACTTGGCAATTATTTTAAAAAGTTATTGTTTTTTGAATATTTTTTGTATTTAAAATTAAGAGAGATAAAAATTATTTTTTTTGTATATCAATAATCCTAAAAATTAATTTTTAAAATGCAAACAACTAATTATCACTTATTTAATATGATTTTTAAGAAAATTTTCTGTAAAAATTGAAATTGAAATGTATTCTGATAGTTTATTGTGTTTATATTTTTTGTAAAAAAGAAAAATCAAAGCATATTAAGCAGAAATAAAAAGGTTAAAAGTCTAAATTCATATCATCATTGAATAACCAATTTTCAATATTAAAAAATGGTACCATAAAAAAAATATAAAACTTTCTCTAAATATTTGATTACAACTTAGCATTTTGATTTGTCTCCTTTTTAAAAAGTTTTTAAATACAACTGCTAAAAGTTGATAAATATGAATAAATAAGGTACATTAATGTTTAGATTTTGTTAGTTTTTTTTTTATTATTTTGAATTCAGAAATTTTTTAAAGGATTTAAATTCTTTAACATATTTTTTTTAATTGTAGTTGTAACATTACAATAATAAAATTTTATTTTTGTATTTAAATTAAATGTAGATTTTAATAAGTTTAAGTAAATAGCTTCTTTAAATGAGTGTAATTTCTTATTTTAATTTTAGTACTAAGTTTGAATAATTCCTGTATATTGATGGTGTTATATATATATATAATATATGAAATGAGAAACTAAACTATAAATAATGTTATACATCATAAAATTTCTTCTGAAATGCAGGGGGAAAAACATGATTATATTATATTAGGTTAACAGTATTTTTTAAGATGAAATCATCATTTTACTTTCTATCAGGATTTTGCCAAATAAAAAAATAGTTGTATAGATTCGTAAAAAAAAAAACTCCTATTTGGTTGTGTTGTATACTTGTATTTTGTACTTTTAATTGCTCAATAATATTGCTTTAGTATTAGTTAAATATTTTAATTTTTTTAATTGTAGTGTTATAAAATAATTAAAATTAAGATTAGTGAAAGAGTTAAGCCTAGTAATATTTTGCCTATATTATTTACATATGTTGGGTTTTAGTAATTAATAGATATTTTTAAACTTACTGTTGAGTATTTTATACATTTTCAGATGCTATAAATTTTATATAATTCTTGAAAAAACTTATTTTCCTATTATACTAGTCTGAAGTTTAAATATTTTTATAATCTCAACACATCTATCATTTATAATCTGTTTTTAATTTTATGTGTGTACTAATTAACATTTAAATTATTTAGCAATTTTTCTATATTTTCATTTGACTTTAAAAAGTGAGAAGAGTGGTATTGAATTTTTGAATATTAAGATATGTTGTATTTGCACTTATTTTTTATCAATTTTTGTTTAAGCTTGTATTATGAAAATTTACGAAGTAAACTAAATCGTAGTTTTTTTTTTTTTTTTTTTTTTTAGATAGTTAAAAGGGTTGTGTTCCATGCTGCAAATCTAATTATGATCCAACAGTTAACATTTCTTGTTTTCAATTCCCTAAAGAGGAACTTATGGCTTAAGAAAAACTAATAAAGAATTATTCTCCGGTACAAATGCTGTTTGCATTAAGAACTTTAGTGAGAAATTTGTTATCACAGAAGACAATGCTGTTTGAGATGATGGATCTTTTCTAACTGTGAAAGAATTAATTCAAAATTAACTCCTGATGCACACCCATCAATAATTTCAAAGCTAACTAAATAGTAATTTATAGTTCAAGAAGATGTGTTATTTTATAAACTAAATATATGTAACGGTCCAAGCTCCACCAATTAAAGTGTCATTTAAAGTAGACAGAAATTTAAGTGTGACTGCTTAGCATGGCGAAACAGCATTGATAATAAAAGTCTTATTTATATTCTACAAGAAAACAAGTGTGACAGATGGACCAAATTTGATTGCTTGTTAAGTACACTTGGTAACTATGAGGAAAAAAGAATGTCTGCATTGAAGACAAATTGAACTGCACATTAAATTTTCTTCAGGATATTAGAAAACCGAAGGAGAAAGAAGGCGAGTGGTGAAAGTACTGCTTTATTATTTGATGTTCTAATTGAACAAATTAATAATTTGATTTTGAATAAAAGTGCCTATTCCACAAATTATCTTTTGCTTGTTAGAAATTTTTTTTTTCCAGTTAACCTTTTTTTTTTTTTTTTTTTCCCCCTAATGCAGCTGGCAAACACTTAGACATTGTCTTGGATGCCTTAGGCAAGCGCTGCACAAACGTTACTCACTTTGCATTGCCCAGAGGGGAATGTGTAGCTTGAAATAAGTCACGGGCACGGAAACACAATGCCCCCGCAACGCTCTATGATCCTGTTAGACTGGGACCTATGGTTTAAAGTGGATTCTGAACCACTGCAAACATCCATGGCAGCGCCGGGACTCGAACCCGAACCTGTGTTACCGGCGCTAGCCACTCGACCATTCAGATCCTTTTCAGTTAACCTTCAGCCTATAATTTCATACGTAATTCAAAAATTTTAACTCTGCCTCATTCTGTTAATCTTAGAAATGATCTAACCCATTTAATAATAAAGCAATCTTGACAATAAAAGTCATATATCATATTTAAAGAAAAATGTTGAGTTACATAATGAAAATGAAAAAAATATATATAATTATTCTAAATCCTACTTAATAAATATTCATAAATCTAGTATTTCATATAAAAGCTGGTCAGATTACGGGTATGGCTGAAAATTATGCCTATGAAACTACCACTATTTATGGTTACATCAGTTTTCTAAACATAAAGAAATAATTGCATTAATGCCAGTAAAAACCAAACAGCTAATGTATTATATTTAATTACTTTTAAGAGTTTTTAACCTCTTAAAAAGAAGTCACACTGTTTTATGTTTAATATAAGATAACAATAGATTAAATAGAAATGTTTTCTAAAATGTTCAATGGTAACTTAACATGCTACATTCAAAAATCCTGTTCAGTCAGAAAAAAAATTTATTCTTTTTGTTTGACACTGTTCACTTATTAAAATCTATTAGAAATAATTGGATGACATAAAAAACAGAAGACCAAATTTGTCCTTTCCCCAATCCAAATGATTTTCACAAGTTTATTTGGCAAGTCTTTAATCTTTAAAAAATATTTATGAATCTGAGAAAATGTGAATTCAAAACTTGTACCTAAATTATCACAAAAAGTTCTTTATTCACCTTCATTTGAAGCAAAATGTTTTATTTGCTTTAAATCTATTTAATGAAACAAACTTAGCTGCTTTAAAGAGTGAACAAAATGAAAAAGTTGTAATACAGTAGTATTTATTGATTTTATATTAAAATGGAAAATAGTTAATGTTAAATATCCACAAAAAGGTTTAAAATTTAATGGTGATTTCTGCAAACTAATAGAAAGTATTAGTGATAAAAATTTGATGTTTTTAAAAAGATTTAAAAAGCTTTGCTTTGCTCTTGTGACAATTTAAGTTCTTTAAAACTATCTGAATGAAAGAAAATTTTGACTTCCTGGTATAGGTGGTAAAGCTTACTAAGGAAATGCATTTTGATCTTCATTTTACTATGGAATCTTTAATAAAATTGATAAATTACATATTTTAAAAATATAATGTAAAAATATTTTGTTCACTAGTTGTATTACTAATTTCAGATAACAATCTAGAATATGAAATAGATAATTGTAAATTAAAGAATATTTAAGGATTATTAACAGAGGTAATTTAAAAAAATGGCCTACACAATTTGTTGTTGATATCATTGTTAGATCAACATACTTTAATATTCTTAAAACTTATTACCATAAATATGAAAGTATATTTTTAGAGTGTGGAAATCAAAATCTTTATTAGAACAATTAGTTTTTGAAAAGTTGAATTTTATATCTTTAATTCAGAAACTCAATGTTTTTGTAGAACTAAAACAGAAATTGTAACAAAACATTGTTTATCTGTTTCAGCTAATATTTTTATTAATAACTATGTTAAAAGTAAGAAATATTAAAATTAAGATCACAAATAAAATGAAAATTGTCAACTTTAACCTCATAATATAATGAATAATTCCTTTTGGCTAGTTTTTAAAGTGTGTTTTGTATCAGTTTTGAATATGATTGCATGTAGTTTGTATATTTGCCTTAGCATAAAAATATCTAAAAAATTTATTAATATGCATTTAGGATTCATTATGTATATCATTGCATATATCTTGATTAAGAATATTAATTATTTTTGTTCAGTAATAGAAGCTTTTTAGAGTAACTATTTAATATTTAGCATTTAGATATTATGATTTTGTATAAGATTAATATAAAAGGGAAGGGAATAAAGGGAAGTGGGCTTTGTGTTTGACTAGATATATTCTGGCATTTATTAAGCTATAATTTTCGATATCCCAAAGTGTTTCACTAAAACTAATTTTCATGCTATAAATGTAAATATAGAAACATATTTTTGTATCATGAAGGTTTTTCTTATTGTTTTGGAATGATGTAAAATAATAAATTGTTTAGTATAACGAAGAATTATTGTTAACATTAAAATAAAAATTTTTTTTTTTAGGATTGAAATAAATAAAATTTAGTTTAAAGGATAAAAAATTAGTTTAAATTTTGTACAATTTGTATAGATAAATTTAACTACACCTAATAAATGAAAATTTAGAAAATATTTTTTGTATATATATATATATAAACTATAAGGGTTATTTGTTTATAAATTCTTAGAAATAAACTACTATTTTATTAAAAAATAATTTATTTCTACCACTACAGAAAAAATTTTTATGAGCAAACTAAGATAAAAAATATTTCAGATTGGGAATTAATCTACTTTTTTAAAAAATGGTATGTTTGTATAAAAATAATTCAAGGTAGATTCATAATGTGGTTCTGTTGGTTTTAATAAATATCTAACAAATACTATTTCTAAAATCAAATCTTCACCCTGGAAGAAGCTTGCCGAAACTGTGATGTCACGAAATCAGCATTTTAGGCCCTGAAAAGAGAGATGAATGAACAATCTCGAAGGTCCCGGTTAAATCCAAGTACTAAAAAAAAAAAACATTTGTATCGGATTCAAAAACTTAAAGGGACAAATTTTCTCTTCTTTTCAATAGCTTCTTTTTTTCACTCTACTATTTCTACTTCTAGCTGGTATTTTTTGAGTTAATATCTGCAACACTGATTTTAAGCTCTTATTTTTACTTCGTGTTATAAATAAAATTTCTTTTTATGCAATTTTGAGAGTATAATTAACTAATCAAATCTCCCTATGCAGTGTGGAGGATACTGAAATGAGCAGCGTTTTTCATGTTTTTCTCTAAAATAAAAACATTAAAAATGCAGTAGAAAATATTACTAATTTTAAAAATTTTTTTAGCAATTTTCATAACAAAATATTATAGGAAAAGCTAAATTCAAACCTTGGACTTTACCTTCAGTTCCTGTTCTCTTGTTGTCTCCTTTTTCAAGTGCTTGTAGAACAAGAATGACGTCAAAAATTTTAAGTTAGCTGCATAGATGGTAGTACTGGACTGTTTTAAAAATAAGACTGCAGGAAGTTAAGACCTAACACTGTCATTTCTTTTCTATTAGCAAAATGAAAATGTCCAATAGTCAAGAGGATATTCAAGCATAAACGATTTTTAACTTAAAAATATGATAGTTTTATGAAGCATATGTTTTTATTATATTATGATGTATATCTTTTTGTTATTATTGATTTCATTTCATGTTAAATACTTTTAGTTTTCCGTCTTTAGTTAAATAAATGCAATCAATCTGTTTTTTAATTATCATAATTGCAGTTTGTCCATTATTTTCTGGAAGAAAAATCATACTTCTTTTAATATATGTAATATGGAATTAAGCTGTATTTGAAGTTAAAAAATTAATTAAATGTAATTTTTAAAAGTATTTTTGAGTATAGTATTGCACAAAAAACACAGATTCATAGTTGCATTTAAATTCAGTTTCATTGATTGTTTTATTTGATTTGTTTCAGTTGAAAATGATTGCCACTGTTTAAAATGTTTAAAGCTATCAATATTTATAAAAAGTGAGTAAACTGTTTTAAAAAAAAGATTAAAATTCCAAACATTAAATGAGATGACAATCTGAAGAGGACAATTAAATAATGTGATTTTTATCTGACTGGTACAATCAAGTAACTTAATATTGATGTATTTAGATTTTGAGTTTTAAGTTAATTTTACTCTTTTATGCATGACATTTAACTTGCATTATGCATTTTCCTTTAATTATATCATTTTCTACATTGTTTTAATTATTTTTTTATTTATTACAATTCTACTCCAGTGGATATTAAATACCACACGTTTCACATTATCCTTTCCTCTAGTGTTTGTTTCAATCATTTTTGTTTAGAAATGTCAAGCAATTGACAAGTCATTGAATAATTGATTTTCAGTACTTTAAAACATATTCATTAAACATAAAGCCTGTATATAGAATACTTGATTGTAACCAACATTTTGAATGTAGTATGATATAATTTGCAAAATTAAAAAATTGAAAAAGAGAAATTCTTTTCTCATTAATCAATTTATTTCTCATTAATCATATCTTTTTTTTAACTATTGAGTATTTTTAGGGATAATTTTTTTTGTTAAATCTATTTATTCATGGTGCTATATATTTGAAATGTGGATTTCTGAACTATATTA
>BPLR01001576.1:0-156957 GCA_021605095.1 Caerostris extrusa
TAGTTTGAGAACGGGAGCAAAATCAGCATTCTATTCCCATTCCACTACTTACAAAGCATTTTATCAAAGTGCATATAAATTCAGAAAGCGTTCTGTTGAGTTGATTTCAGTTTTTCATTATTTCATGATGTTTTGAAATACCTTTGTCTTTGCACTTACAGTTTAAACTTGGAAGCTTGTAACATGTTTTGGCGAAGGCACATACCTATGTTGGGTGAAGAGATTTTGTTTTCAGATTGCAATTCTTCGGTGAAGGATGGTGGAACTCTCTGCTCAAAAATTTGACCAAGAGTTCAGTCGGAGTTTGCAATCGTCAGAAAGAACTTCTCGATTCCTGAAGTTTCAGATATTTGACTGCAATGAGATGATGAGATAGAACTATCCAAATGCTTAAACCATGTGCGTTAGAAATTCTAACGTTGATTACTAGATGAAGAGAGGAGGGTCGACTACATGCTTCAAACTTGACTAAGCTTACACCACTACAATACTGCATTAGCAAATGGTTACGTTTTCCACATTAACAAGATAGGATCAAGAATGCTGTAGGATGTAACATTGATGTGTAGCATCCTACAGCATTCTGAACTGCATTATTGTGTGCCACTACAAGCCATTGTCAAATCCTGTACAAGAAGATCATATATTGAATTTTTATGTAACCTCATTCCGAATCTCTTTATCATTCTTCCAATTAGGAGTTCTGGAATAATTCAACACGATAACTATTAAAGCATTATTTTTATTTTTGCTTAGAATTATTTTTATGGAAATCCTACTGGCTCATCAAGATTTGGAACAAAATGGGCATCTGGGGGAGAAGGATAAGGCATTAAAAGGTGGACTTAAAAATGAAACAAACAAAATCTTTAGGTACTAAACTGGTCATTTAGTCAGTTATTCTTAGTCTTGATTTCATACGTGCTGTATATTTGCTTGGCTTCTTTCTTTACAAGATCAACTTCAACATTTAAAGTAAAATAACTTCTTAAAAACATCATTTTTTTAAATTTTCTGCAATGACTTTTACGGTTGAAAAAGATCTCTAAACAGAAAAGCACTTTCCTTCTATAGATGACCAGTGACGTTATTCGGGTGTGCGATGTATCGCCAAATGGTATTAACACATATAGAAACCATGCCGTTTTTGAGGTCATTTTAAATATCACTGCCAAAATAAGTATTTTTAAAATTTCAAAAATGTTTACTATAGTATTTATGTATTTATACACTTGCTCAATACTGAAGTAAACTTTATTTTCTTTCTGAAATGGCTAGAGAATAAATTTTTAAGTTACTGAATACAAAAAACTGCGATTGAATGAAGAAAGAATGGGGAATTTCAAAGTGCTCGTTCGTGTAGTACAAAGACCATGCGCTTTTGTAATTTATACCCAACTTGATGCTAATAAAAAGTAAGTGCTTCGTTTTACTATAAGGTTTACAATTTTGGTTGCAGTATCCTATTTAATAAAGTACCATCATAAAAACCAGTAAAGATCTAACGTGGCGAGATATGGTGGCTCCATCTGACGGAGAGGAAGAATACTGTTGATAACTTGTAATTATCCTATTGTGTTTAGGCAAGGTATATTCCCCTTAATGAATTCAGGAGTTGCAGATGACGCCGCCTCCCGTACCCACGATGAGATCCGTGGAGGGTACACTCAAAAAGAAAACCGGTCAGTTTGGAAGGGGTGAAAGAAGACCCCTTTGAGTTTTGCGGGAAGAAAGTGAGACCCCTTTGAGAAAGACAAGGAGGGAGAGACCAGTCTGGAACAGGGCGTTGGCCTGGTGGCTAAATTTTTGCTGCTGCTGCGTTTTTAAAAGGATGCTGCGATGATAATCTGCGTTTTGCTGAGATTACATTTTTATAATTCTCCTGAGATCACTGTCAATATGCCTGCCTACTCACAGATAGGGATATATTTCTTTTAAAAAGTATGGGAAAAAAATTAGCTGCGTCACAAATCTCAATTGTAGTAAGTGAAAATTTTATTGCGTTCAATATGATTATTTCACTGTAAATATTTGCAATTAATTCTGTTTTTTGTTTGCCAAATTAAAATCTTGCTAATATCTAAATTTAAGTGTAAACATTGTGTTTAAGTATTGCATAAAAAGTAAAATTAATTAGTTTGTTTGTTTTGGTATTAATTTCGTATTTTGTTTAATTGTCTTTTATTAATATTTTAAATTATTTGGCCGTCCTGCAGTATACGCAGATTAATGGCACCATTTCTATGTCTGAACTTATTTAAGAGTGTCTGTACTAACAAATACCATCTACATGATTTTCCTCCTTTCGCCAAAGTCATTTTCAAAAAAGAACCGAGGCCAAAGTCACTGAAAAACGAGAGAGCCTCTGCAGTGCGAGGGACCGGGGAGAAGAAAAAAGGCTGACTCACTTCCCGTCGACGGCTGCGAGGATGTGCGCCCGGATGCCCAGCTCCGCCAGGGTGCCCAGCATCCGCACCCTGCGCTCCGGCCGACGCTCAAGGTTGATCAGGTACACCTGCAAGAGCAAATCATCACAACTATTAAATTGTTTCAGTAACAGAAACGTTACATTCATTCCCTCAAATGCATGCTTAACTGCCATGTATTCGTACAAACCTAACATAAAAGTGGAAAAAAAGGTACTTTTCATTAGATCCGCATGCTTTTCGACAAAGGAAGCGGCGGGCCTGAGTGACAAAGAAACGAGACCGAGCAAATTAAATTACATGGTGGTTATGAAGAAAACTACTCCCATTCCATCTTTCATGTGGATTTATTGGATGCCATGCAGAGATGGGTTATGGACGGCACAAATTCGGAGAAACTTCCCCAATGTTATATATATATATATATAGTTCGATTGTGTTTAAAAGTTAACGTCCAGTTTAAAAGCGGAAAAGGGTGAATACATTATTTGATAGAGGTGTTAATCAAATACACATGCACAGAGTAATTTTGAATGAAAAATTTAATAGTTACTGTAGAATTGTTTATCAGTCTCGTTTTTTCTTTCGATATTACATAATTTAAAATTTTGATTATTAACAATTCGCCCCTCAACGCTTTGGGGTGTGAATGCGGCTCAATTGGCAAAACAATAATTGAACAAGATTCATTTGGTGCCAGTGATTCTGAATAAGAAACATTAAACTACGGAAATCAACAATTGCATTAAAAGTTTTTGTTGTTATTGGCAGTCAGTTTTCAAAAAACCACCCGTTAAAACTTTTCCAACCTCAATGGTAAGCTATACGAGAATGTGAAATGGTTCCTCATTTTAAACAGCTCTTCCATTTCCGCCTTTATTTTTATCATATAGTTTCCACGGACTATTAACTACGAAATGAATGAAACAAACTAGAATCTCGACCACCGATTGTGTGAAAAATGAGTAAGCGGCCAAGTCGGACAGAACAGTGTAATAGGGGAGAAAGGTAAATTCGGAGGGGTTTTAATAACAATTAAAAATTTTTATATATGAAAAGTAAAATTAAGTGAAAAAAAATTGAATGACAGCTATGCAACTTTTTTTCTTTCAAAACTACTTTGCTCAGCATCTGTCTGACTAGCAATCTTTGCAGATTTTAAACAGTATGTTTAAATTTCCTCACAATCGGCTGCTGATCTTGCAAACTCACCTGATCGAATCCGGCCGTGTCCTCCGCCTGCTCCGGGACGAAGTGGCTCAGGGAGCGCGAGATGTGGACTCGAGGGTGCTCCACTACGGGGAAGAAGAAAAATAAAATGGCAAGTGACGACAGATGAGAAGAAGAGAGGATGGACGATAACGCCCACTTACCCAGCATCTCCACCTTGAGGTTCTGCAGCTGCTCCCGGTCGTCCGGCAGAGAGTTGTCCTTCTCCAGAGGCGCCATCATGTAGCCGAACGGCTCCTCGTTGCACACCCACATCTTCACACCTGACAAACACACACTTTGTTACCATCAGAGTCAGTTTATGAATTCGACTCCCAATTCTTTTATAAAAATAATTTTGTTTCTCCAAAATTCTAGAATTCATGTTACAGTAAAATGTTAAGGCATGAATTCAATTTTATCCTTCAACAATTCAACCAGTAGCTTTAGCAACAAATTCAGTAAGTATCAAGACACTTTTCTCAACAGTGATGCTCATAAAAAAAAATTATCTTGCATTAACAATGAAAGATATTAGAGAAGCTATTTTATTATTAGAAAAAACAAGAATCTGTTTATTATAAATACAACATCTTTGTGCTTAAAATGTACAATTTTCTTTTGATGGTCTTAAGAAATTCTATGAAATTTTGGTATATCTTTTAGTTTTTAATTGTTATTTAAAATTTAATATGTATTTTATGTATTAACATATATTTTGTAAGCAAATTTAGAGTACAAGAATGAATGCAAATGCTTTGTTAAGCGAAAAATGTTTTTATAAGTAGATGAGTGCAATAAAAAAGTAATTAGTTCAAAAAAAAAAAAGGAACTCACATATTTTTCTAAATGAATTATTAAGATCATAGTACATAAAATTATAGTAAAGTCAGAAGTCAATAGGGGAGGAGAAGAACCTGTGTTTTCCATTTAGAATAAAAGCCCTTCTGAGGCCCAATGAAAGGATATTCCCATCAAGATTAGTCATAGCCAGTATTGCCATGGTGTTTTGCAGCATTTATCATGCTGTTTTGAATTAAATTCCCTCAGTTCAATAATTCAACATGATTTTAAACTTTATTGTTAAAAATACTTAAGAAAAAAAGATAAAGCAAAAATTTTAATTACAATATTTCAAATCATTCATTATTTAGAACACTTAATGGTGTAATCACATAAATGAGATAAATAATTATCTGTATACTTTAAAATGTCCAGAATGGAAACGCTCCTTTATATGGTTAATGTTTGAAAAAAACTAGATTTGAACAAATGCTTCCTATTTTCTGCAGAAATATATCAATAAGCTTAGCTGACTGCAGAAAAAGTAATTAACATGTGAAAAATTACCTTGGTGTTAATTAATATGGAGTGCATTCAGAGAGTTTACCATTTGAAATTCCATTTTACCATGTATTATTACAGCTGAATGCAATTCTATGTTTATAAAAGCAACTCCACCAGAAAACTCACACAAAGTATCTCCACAATTAATATCCTCATGTAAATGCTTCATATTTTTTGCAGTAAATAACTTCCAGTATTGTTCTTTAATTTTAATTATCCAATTCCTTTGGTTTGAAAACTTTTTTTTATATCCCCATGTAATAAGATGAAAAGAAAACATGGACTGTTCTGCAGGTTTTCATTTATTCAAACAAAATATAAATATTTACAAAAAAAAAAAAAAAAATTCTAAAACAAAATTTGTAACAGATGTCTCAAATGAGTTTTCAAGAATTTACAATACTCCAATTTTGTGGAAATATTTATATGTTATTACTATTGATAAAGACAAAATATATCATTTCATTATTAAATTTTCACTACTATTATCTTATATTAAGAATATAAAAGCTAATTTTGGCTTATATACACAAATCACTCGAATTTGAGATCTTTTGGAATATATAAAGTTTTGCAATTTAATAAGCTATAACAATAATATATATAAATATACAAGAAATTAGCAGTGAATTCAAGATCAGTAAATTCTTTTACTTCACTTTCATCTTAAATAAATAGTACAACTTAAATAAATTGCAATAACAAAAAATAGTGACATATTTTATGATAACTGAACAATTCAATCAGAAAATCTGAAAGTTTACTAATGCTAATATTTGTTGCACAAATTACATCGTATTGAAAATATTGGCTTCCTCTTAAATAAATATATGCTGAATATTTTGGACTTTAAGAAATCACTTCTCTTTAAACCAAATGGATATGATTTCGCCCTCTATTTATTTAGTTAAGAACTGTAGGTAATGAAATTTTATGATAAATATTAGCATAAGATGCATAAAATTATATTTTGAGCAACATACAACTTTTATATAACTTTCCCAAATTCTGCTCAATTTACCTTTTAAAATATGCATTTTCTAACAGATTTCCATGAATTTGACCATTACTTTTTATAAAAAGTGATTGATTTAAAAGTACAGTGCAAAAAATAAAATAAGATAAAAAAGGATCTATTAATCAGAGTTTGTAGAAAGATATTCCTCGTAGTATAGGGTTTTGTATAAAAAAATAATTCAAGAATAGGGAGAGATACTGCAACTATTTTCATTGAAGTTACATATGCATATCCTTAACACAATGCAATATTTGAATATAAAAACATTAATGAATATTGCATGTTCATTTTTAATTACATAATTAATTAACAACAAACATCTCTGTATCTGTAACAATTACTATGAATGATATTGTTAAGTACCATATGTCATGTTAATGAAGATACATAACATTATGAAGATACCATATGATGATATTATGAACACGTTCAGCAACTGCTGTATGCTGATGGACAAAACTTTAAAGATTTGCATGGTAAGCCTTTTTGAAAATAGAGAAAGACAAGGCTTGGTTATTTATCCTTTTTGAATGGATGAGGCACATGTCTTGCATGCCTTGTTATTAGTAACCTTTACGATTCCTTTGAAGTATTACTGTTGCAATCAAAAGTCTTCATATAATCAGGATTTACCCTATCATTCATTACTGTCTTTGTTTTTTGAGAAGCATGGTGCCAAGGCCCTAAGAACATGCAGCATAGAAGGTGCATAGTATTTATTATGTAACATTTTTCTTGCTAATCTACAAAAAGCAATGAACAGGTCACAACCATTTTCTTGCAAGATGGAGTTCCATTATATACAGCACATCAAGTGATAGAGTTACTACACAGAATATTGGCACTAACTACTTTATAAACAGGTATAGTCAACATGAATAACCTCTGAGATCACCTGATAATCAAGATTATAATTTCTGGTTGTAGGGGGCTCAAATCACAGATCTACAGGAAATTCCCAGTCTTTATCAGGGCTGAAAAATGTAATACAACAGCCATTCCCAATGATAAGCTTTTCCTTCTCTATTGAATATGGCAATGAATATATTGAATAGTTTGCAAATGTAAATGATACTGTAATAAAAGTCTCATTCACCTCTCTTTTTTTTTTTTTTTTGTGCATATACTTTTCAAAGCAACAAATGCTGCTTTTTATCGAGATTTTGAACAACATTTTTGTCATATAAAAAAGTGCACACAGAAATATGTACATTTCATATCATTTAAAATCTTGTACAACTGTGAATATTAATTTTCATATTCAAGATTTCTTTCAACTAATTGTTTTATGTTATATTTTACTTTTAACACCAAAATTTTTAATTCCCTGTATATATATGTAAATATAAATATAGAAACATACCTGCTGTCCTAGCTGAGTGAGCAAATATTATAATATCATCTATAGGTCCAGAATACTCTTTTTAATTGCCTGGAATCAAAAGTAAGATTAAGAGACTCTTTTCGTCGAAGGTTGATCAAAACTGCAGAATGGATCATAGGCACATCAAAACAACCAATTTGTTCTCTTTCAAGGATGGGCAAATAATTGTCTGTTCTTTTATAGTAGCCCTGTAAATATAGAATTTTTAAAATTTTAATCAAAATATAGGCACCTTAAAAAAACTTTTGTATAATCATCCTAAAACCACTATAAGGTACGCAGATGAAATATTTCACAAAATGAATCAATCTCTATAATCATGGCATGCTATGTTATAACAAGTAACATGCAAACAACACAGTTCAAGGTATCAGTTCCATTTCCAAGCTCTTTTATGCATTAAAAGAGGATTAAGAAGATATTTTTAATATTTTGCTAAATTGGTACATATATATATTAAGTTGATAAATATTTTCACTCAAAGAATTATAAATAAAATGTAACTTAAAAAAAAATTATCATCTGATTTTTGAAATAAAGAAAGTTAGAGGAAATGAAATCTTGCTAAATAAAAGTAGTTTAAGACAACTTGAAATCAATAGTTGAAATTAATTGAACTTGAAATTCATGCAGTATGAAAAGGTTGAAGCTGAACAGCATAAAATTTTAGTTATATGCAAAAAAATATATATAGTCTTTGCATGTAGGAAATAATTATAATTCAGTAAAGTCGTTTAAATTGAACAAATAGAATAAGAGAAAAATAACATTTACCTGTTCTGTCATACCACACCAGTAATTTGAATAGGCACCTAAAGTTTCTAGTACAGGAGCAACTAAAGTTCTGAAACAAACAAAATTCCCTAAGCACATACTCCAACATCCATAAATAAATTTTAAAACAGTATTATGAAATTAAATTGTATTTTTAATGAATTATTGAAATACTATGCAAAAGATGAAAATGAATACGAAACATTTTAGTACTTAAAAGTATTAATATGATACAGAACTCATATTGCTAACTACAGGATTATCTTACCAACAGCTTCCAAGAAAAATGCCATCTAAAAGTTTGAAGGAATACGAGTTTGAATTTCATTTCAATCTTCCTTTGCATAATTGTTTAATAAATTTTAATTTTATTATCATAAAATTTATTAATTGAAAATTATTGAAATCCCTGATTTAGAAATTGCATTCTCTTTTTTTTTTTTTAAAGTTTACTCTTCTTTTAAAGAAAAACTTAACATTATTTTTAATAAATTTCTATAATCATAATTAACATAGCCAATTATTTTGAAAAACTAATGATCCCAAAAATATAAAAATAATTTAATAATTTAACAAACGAAATTAAGCAAAAAAAGCATCTTTTGTTGATAAAATTGAATAGCATTCATTTGTAAATTGTTACCAGCCTTCAAAATATTTAAAAATCTTTTCTCTTTATCATTTAATAAAGGATATAAAAAAATATAAATAAATAATACTATGTGATCGACCCAGTAACATAAACATTTGATGTTCCTAGATGGATCATGAAAATATAAAAAAAATGATAAACACAGAAAGATACATATAAGTATTGATGTGAAAGGAAACAGTATTTATTAACATTTGAATAATAATTCTTTAGAATTATTTCAAATTAGCTCTCCAATTTTAATCTAATTAATTCATAGATAATCAACAGAAAAAAAATTTTTAAAGATGTGCAACAATTAAATTTCTAGTTCAAAATAAGTGGACTGAATTTGCTCAATTAAATGTTAACCAGCTGCTAATCCTAGATTCATAGTAAAACATGTGGTAGAATTTATCTGCAAATGCATTAAATACAATTTGACATAAAATAACTGATCTAGAACTCATTTACGGAAGAAGGAAAAAAACATCTGTGACAGGAATTGAACTTGCAAATATATAGATTTATAAACTATGTCTTTGCTAACTTCTTAACAAAGCACTTACATTATAGTAATACATTCAGATTTTAAAACTTAAAAATAGTTCATAAAGATACACTACTACTTTAGCCAATTGGCATCCTAATAGTGGCTTGTGCTATAATTTCAAAAACTTCAATGATCCAAAGGTCATAATATTTTCTTATTATAACAATTTGCATATGTTGTTAAATATTTATTTGTGTATGCAAAAAGTTAATACACAAATAAATATTGAATAATCACCTTATTATTTATTTACAATTCAAATGGAATAAATTAATTACAATAAAAATAAAGGATTGAAAATAAAGTGCAAATGTGAATAACATGAAGATAGCTATGATGACTTCACATAGTGACAGAAATAGTACTACAAATTTAGTTTCTCAATAGTCTTTATTTTCTGTTTACAATGAACAAACTTCTCAAATCGTAACTAACTTAGTGTAAATGTTTTTAAAAATCAATATTATGAAAATTTAAAATTAAAGGACAGTACATTCACACATTTAATAAAAAATACATTTAATAAAGCAATGCACACATTTAATAAAAAAATAATAAGATCGAAAATTATGGATGTGCCAGGTATAAAATGAGGAAAAGATAAGCATAAAAAAAAAAAAATTTCATTTCTACATTTAAATGGCATTTATTTAAAAAAAAAAAAAAAAAGGCATACCTTATGAATTTAAAAATTTTTTTATCAGATAACCTGAAAAGTTCAGCATATTCATCTTATATATTTAGGAATATCATCAAATTCTGTTTCATCTTCACCATCACTGTTTTCTGACCCATAAAAAAAATAATCATCTTTTTATCTAGATTGTTAGATATACCATATGTTTTAGATGACTTTTGAACAATATTGGATTTAATTTCATTCCTTGCTTTTATTATCTATTCACACACAATTTCTAGACAGGCATGATGTAATTGGTTCTCCTTTTGTAAATGTTTTTTCACCTTTTGACATCAGCATATTACACTGTCATTTTTAAATTTCCTTTCAATGTTTTATTGATACACACATCTAAAGCCTGAACAATGTAAGGCTAATAAGCCTGAAAATTTCTATGTCTATGTTGCACTCTTTTATCAATTTTATTATATTATCTGCTAAATGGGATCTGAGCATGTTTCACACTAAAATACTTTCTGAAATCTTTAAGATACCATATAGATATATATTCTTTAAGTTAAGTAAAATTGTTGATAAGAAATATTGGATAAAAGTGTCCATTGTGTCGAATATATTTATCAACAATTTTATACCACTTTCATCCTTCCATCCTCTCTTGTGAATATGAATAAAAAACACCATTTGGGAAATAACATTTTAGAATCATCTTTCTTTTAAAAATAACTTTTGGGTTTTAAATTTGGTACTGTCCACTAAACAGGAAAGCACTGTGGTGAAGTATGATTTTCATGAATTTTTGTTTTCATGTGAACTGTTCTTGTTCATTTCACATCAATTAATTTATTTCCTATCATATCATACATTATTGGAGTTTTATTCATATTTCCAATAAACAGCAAATAATTTTTCCTTTGTAGTCAATAATATACTTCGGGAAACTTATCAATTTGTTGTTGTGTGTTGAATCTTTTGGAAGTCTTTGTAAAACTTATGTTTTTTTTTTTTTCACAAAACTAAATTTTTTCATGCCGTAAATTGACTACACCAACTCAATGTTTTCACTTTCATTTGGATTTTTGTTTGTCCATTTTAAGGCAACTAAACATACTCTAATTCTAGTTACAATTAATCTATTCTGGTGATTTTCTAGGACCCAGTTTGCAATACTTTCTTTTAGAATATGCTATTTCGTTACTCCTTTATACAAAGCACATTTATTCTTTGGCATATAAATTATGATGATTTAATTTTTTCTACTCATGTATGGAGCCTTCACTAACACTAAACATCTTTGTTGCAGAAAGACTTCCATTTTCTTCTGTGAACTGAATGACTTTGCATTGAAATCAGCATTGTGTTTGTTTGACAAGAGCCATATTTACTACAAAAAGAAACACTAAATCAACTGTATTTAAATTAAAGCATGTATTAGTGTCTAGTGTACTACTAAAAGTCTTTGATGAAAATCATGGCTACAAATAACTGGAGAAGAGAAAACCTCCGACTGCTATTTCCACGTTTGTTCCTTCAAATTGTGTCTCCTTTTTTTTTTTCTCATTTTATGCTACAAACACAATCTTGTGCACACTTCATTGAATACAACCCAACTTGTTTGCATGGTCATTTACTCTCTGAAGCCTTCCCCACACATACACATATTGTTTCCGTTATCAATTGTTAATTTAGAACACCATGATCGAAAGCCTGGAAAAAAATCTTCAAATGGATGACTTCAATGATAAGAGTATGGACATTTTAAGTTTCTTCATAAAGAAAAGGGCATGCATTATATAGAGAATATACTTAAAATTAAAAAAAAGCTGTTTGAAATTATAGGCGAGCATTAAATGGCAATATATATAGCAGTTTAAAAACTATACAAAATTATACTACATAAGTTACACCAACATAACAATGTTAAAAAGCTTACTTGTCCTGTTTTATTAGAAGATTCAAAGTATTATTGTTTACAAGAAAAACATCACAGTCCAGAAACTGAAAAAAAAATTTTTTTTTCAATCTATAAAAATTATTTCACTATTTCTGAATCATTTTAATTAAAAATAATTTTGATATTTATATAAAATTTTTAATTTTACAGATTATTTTACTTTTTTTTATGTGTGAATTTTAATAATTAATAAATAATATATATTAAATAAATTAATAATTAATAAACAACATATAATGAATAAATTATTAATAAACAATATACACACACAAAATGTTTATAAAAGAATACCTCAACTTTAAAGGGCTATAATTACATAACTAAAGAAATTCTCTAGGGACAAATTAAGTCAAAATAACATTTTAAAATCTGCAAAATGTTCAATGTAACCACTACCAGAAACAAGAATATTCAATCAATAGAATTCCTCCAAATTTATTTTAAACATTTCACTTGTTATAGTTTGGATGACTGCAATTATTCACATTTTTAGTTTGTCAATGTCCACTTGCAGTGACAGTAAAGACACTTTATCTTTTATGTAATCCCAAAGAAGAAAAATCACAAGGAGTTAAATCAGGGCTTCTGGGACGTCACTATTTAACTGCAAGTTCATCATTTAATCTGGAACTAATCTCCTTGCAGAAATTTGACATTCCACTTAACACATAATTACAAAGGCAGTGATGCTCCTTCTTACTGGAAAATGAAGTCACAACTTTTTGCTATCTGCAGAAATAACCAAATCTGTAGCACACCCAAGTAAGTAATGCTAATAACAATGGACTCATTAAAAGAATGGCCTTATAATTTTTTCCTGCAATATGGCACAAAACACATTAACCTTAGATGAATTCGTGTTCCACTATAACAGTCACATGAAGAGCAGCTGTATCCCATATGTGAGCATTGTGTTAGTTGACCTTACCATTGGTAAAAATTTAACTTCACCGCTAAAGACAAGCTTAGATATGAAGGTATTATTTATGTTACGTTCATTATCAATCATCAAAAATTAATTCTTTTGTTCTTTATCATTTTAGGTAAAAGCATGTAACAAATATAGCTCATATTGTTTGAAAATCAATCACTTTTTTTTTCACCTGATTGCCTCTTTGAATTAATATTGCTGGACTGTTACTGAATGATAGTTGAATCTATTCCAGATTCTTCTCAGCCGCATATGGAAAACAAGAACTTTTGCTTTCACAAATGCACCACTTCTCAGAAAACTGATAAACCCAAGGCAAGATATCCCCTCTATCAGGAGGGCGAATTGTATATTTTGTGATGAAATACTTGTTGAACAGTCGTAATCGATTCATTTTTAGTAAATTCAATAAAACAGAACGATTTTTATTATTCAATTATCATCTTATTAAGTTAAATAAGAATTTTACAAAATGAGCATATGTGTACTAAAAATAAACAAATTATAAGGAATAAAATAAAAGGTAAAAATTACTATGGTAAATTCAGCATGAATAATGCTATTATCTTCAACACTAGAGCTAAATAAAGCCTTAATTTTTTTTTTTTTTTTACTTTTAGCTCATCAAGTTTGATTGATTTTCAATGAACTGATATAAGTAATTATATCTCTTCTACTGCAATGTGCTTTATTACTTTTGGTACCACAATCAGTACAAAAACACAGGAAGTACTTTTCATAGACTTAATTATGAAAGAAAATCCTTTGAATAACTCCTTTTAAACTGAGTAAAGCATTTTTTTTTTATTTAGTACATATTTCAAACATAAAATCATGCCCACATCAAAGAACAATCAATCCAAAATAATACCCATGCTAATGAAAAGCGTTTGGTGGAAGTTTAGCCGCTTGTTTCAGTTTTGAAAAGAAAACGCCATTTTTCTACCTCATGCTAGCTATGACTCATTTCCGAAATTTTTATTTCCTTCTGTTGTAAACCATCATGCACCATTTCAAGAACATGATGCTAAGCTTTGAGATGAGATATTCATTCTTATAGATTGATTTTCCTTTTTCATTTGCAATGGATTATTTTACCATTTCTTCTTTAAAGATTTTCTTCAAAATTTTAATATTTTTTTTAACAAAAATCCTTTTTTTTAAGGGAATTTTCTGGTTTTTAATATGTAGAAGATTTATACAAATAGGGAGTTCTGTAAAAGAATCAAAATTCAGAAGATTGTCGATTATTGGCCCCTTCTATGTGCCATAAGATCAATAATGCCATCTCTTGACAAATAAGAACTTCTTATTCCCTACACTTTATAGATAGATGTGCTTACTTGTTTGGTTAAGAAGATATACCCATTCCAAGTTGGGGCATTCTTTTGTAAACAACTTGTATTTTGATTATAATGAACCTTAATAATAATTAAATTTAACAAAAATTCTAAATATCATTTGATTTTAATATGGTATGGAATACAAAATGCATATTAATTTATGAACGAATAAACTTTTTTTTAATAATAAAGATCTAAGAAAATATATTAAAATTCTTTATTATTTAAATTATAACTTTTTCATCATTAAAGAAAAATTTCTAAAAATAATGGCAAAATCTTGATCAATTTATTTTTCATTGATTTTTTAATAATAAATGATTGATTATAATTATTCATTAATATTAAATAACTTATTGAAATTATGAATTCATTAAAAAATAATAAAATAACATTGTTTCTTCTGTAATCTTTGTAAGAAGGATTTTTTTTATCTTATTCAGAGAAAATTAGTGGGTCCTACACTGGTTTCGAAAAATAAGGTCACAATCAGAAAATTTGCAGGTTACATAGTTAAAAATAAGTAAGTTTTTACATAAATTAGTAAATATACATAAAAAATGATGTTGCATCGTAATATAGACAATTGAATGAAACTACTGCTTAACATCATTGGACACATGACTGAAAATAGACTTTAAAAGCATCTGCATTTACTGCCAGTAAAAACTGCTTAGTGAAATTTAATCCTACTCCTTTTTTGTAGATGAGTTTAATATTGTTTAAATGAGAAATTAAGATTAGGCTATTAATTATGATTAATATTTGCAGCTAATTGATACAGAACAGCTAAACTGCCCCACTTCAAATCTTCTCTTGTGGAATAATCAACAACCAATGGAATATTGGCCCCCAGATTAACACTAAACAAATGGTTTTATAAAGTATGCAAGATGTCTGTGAAATTGTGTGTACCTTCACATCACGTCACTAAAATGAAAGATTTAATTGGGTGTACACATAAATGCAATGCAGGATAAGTTAATGAAGGTCTGTACTCTTTATTGAAGGGTCCAGATTTTGTTTGCTAGGTGACTCAAGAATCTTGATGGTCAATAACTCTCAATTATTTTAGTAAAGTCTAGGAAAAAAAAATGGTGTATTTACTTGGCTAAGTATCTCTTTGATGGATACACTAATGCATATATCATCCTTACTCCTGTTACCACTCTGTTAAGTATAGACAATATTTTTCATCTTTAGGCAAATGCAATTGGTGACTCTTTTACCCTACAAGACAATTATACTAGACCACACACAGTTCAGCAGGTCAAGAATTATATTTGTTAGAAGACTATTTTACATATGGACTCCACGGCATATTCTCCAAACTTGAACCCAATTTAGCATGTTCAGGAGAAACAACATATTGCTGCAGTATTTGACCCATTCCCTGCAATCCTTCAAGGTTTTTAAATTAACTGTAACAGCAATGAGTTTTACTGCCAACTGAATAACCAAACACCATTATTACAACTGGAACATTGGTATCATGCCCATATAGATGTTAGAAGTGATCACATACTGAAACAAACATGTATTGTACATGGACGCTATGTTTTTTTATATGTTTCTATTTTGTGTATTTTCAAGGCAGAAAATTAATATATTGTTTTTCTTTTGAGCTTAGCTTGCAAAGCACTGTTTGGCTAATGCTATTGCTAAATTTAATTAATTTACAATGACGAAAAAAAAATCATAATCACAGTTTTCAGGTTTTCCTTTAATTGTAGGAAACCAGTATAGTTCAAATTAAGTCTCATAATTCAGAACAGAAATTTACATCACAGCTTACCATGACATAGTCTGCCCAGATTTGTTGTGCAGTTTTCAAAGCTGTCTCTTTCAGATGGATGACATGAGCAAAATGGTAAGGAGACCACTCGAAAACACCTGGTCCATCAGAGAAAATTTCAGGCTCCTCTTCATATGAAAAGTCAACAGAGTGATATTTATTTCTGTGTACATCTAACCATGTCTTCACAACATCAACAGTATTATCCACATTGTGGTCACTGCGTATCCTAAAATATTTAAATTATAATAAATAAAGTAGATTATAAGCTCACAAATACTAATTTATATCTCTATTACAGATTTTGTATTTTATGAATTCATTCCTTCTTTTACATTTCACTATATACAAAGCACTCAAAATCAGTAGTTAAAAAATTAGTAGTAGTATATAATATCGAAGAAAACAAATAAACACTAAATATTTTATATAACCTACAATAATTGATTTTGAAGCAAAAACAAATAAGCAATAGGTTAAAATCTCACAATAAAATCGTCAAGCGATGTTTGTCAAATTCCCAATAATCCCTAACGATTGTCTGTCCTTCATGAAAAGAGTACTTAGCTACCATCATAGCACCATTGAAAAAATAAGAGAATTAATAATAAAGGAGTTTTAAAAAATATGTGTAATTATAAACTGCATAATACAATTATATATGTCAAGGATAAATATATATTAGGTAATTTAGCTTATTCAATATTACCTACATTATCTTTTGAAAGTTAATATTCTAAATGTAAGAAAAACCTATTCTAAACTTTTTGCAGAAACTACATTTAAAAACAGAGCTTTTTCTAAGTAACCTTTATTTATTTATTTTTCTAATGCAGCTGTCTTGGATGCCTCAAGGCAAGAGCTGCACAGACGTTACTCACTTTGCATTACCCAGGGAGCGAGTGTAACTGAAGATAAGCCACGGACACGGAGTCACAATGCCCCCGCAGCTCTCTACGATCATATTAGACCAAAGCCTACGGTTTAAAGTGGATTCCGAACCACTACAAACATCCATGGCACGCCGGGGCTCGAACCTGAAACCTGTGGTACCCGGCGCTAGTCACTCGTCCATTCAGGCATGTAGGCTTTTAATTTGCCCTTTTAACCTAAGTGATTTAAAAAAAATGAAAAGGAATGTTCTAAAAATAATGGAACGAAAGAAAATTAATAAGCATTAAAAGAATATTTTTAAACCCAATAAATTTAATATTGAAATAGTTGCAATAAGCGATTTTATTTATCAATTTATAAAACTGTGATACAGTACATTGCTATTTCATATTTAGTTGTAATAACATTTATTTAATTAAACTTATTTAAACATTGAGCAAGTGTTAAACATTGTAACAACATCAAGTATTATGTGTGGTACTTACGTATTAACGGCACCTTGGCGGTTTTTAAGTGTCGCCAATCTAACAGCTACTAAGGTTACCAAACCAATAGAATAGTTGGTGCCACTTAAAAACCGCCAAATCTGTAGCTGCGGTTGGTGCGTGTGCTCTTTATTGGCACAACTGTCGCCAAGGTACCGTTAATACGTAAGTACCTTATTTGTTAATAAAACCAATAAATTTAGATATAATGCAGTGTATACCAGTTAGCTCAATTTGTAAATATGTATAAAGATACCGCTTAATTCATTCACTTTTATTATTGGAATTAAAATAAATTAACAGCACAAACATCACTGTAATAAAGAATAAAGAAATATTTGTAGAGCGCAAAAAGATGTTTAAAGTAATTATTATAAAGATTCTAGAGTATTTGATAATATTCTGAAATTTATTAGTGGCAGTTAAATATTAGATATTATAAAATTTTATAATTATTTTTTGTACATGATTTCTACATTATTTACAAACCAGAGAGAAATGCGATTTGGTGGGTAATCCAGACGTTCTAAGTAAGCAAAAAAATATGGCAATGTATGAGCTTTGTTTCGAGCTAAAATCGCTATCATGACTGTCGGTTTCAGATTATCATTCTTCTTTTCTGAAGCCAAAACAAATTCATATATACATAAAATTAAGATAAAACATTGTAAAAATATAAACCGTGGTAAAATACGGTTATTCTTTGGCACATGAAAGTTTGACATTTTCTTGTATACTAAAAAATGACTGTAAATAAAAAACACGAACACATCACAACATAAACAATAACAAACAGCTGTGACACTTTTCAATTAGCCAATCTGCTTGTACCTAATGTGCCATTTAAAAAATATATATGTATGAAATTATATTTTTTTTTTTATCAGTAAGATTAAGGTCATTTTTCAAAAAATAAAATAGTCATGATTTGAAAGAGTTTTTTAACATTCATTTTATCATTTACTTATTCCTTATTATTCAAAATTGCGTTATTAAATTATTTTTAAATCTGGCAAACCATGTTCTTTGTTTACTTGTATACTTTTTTAAATACTAATTATTCATGGTTATATGTTAACAAAACTAATTTGAAATTATGTTATAAGTGATTTTAAATTATTTTTACTCAAAAGTAATTCTATTTTGTCACTTTTCTACGAAATGTTTATGTAAACCTTTGGTTTTGTGTATTACGAAATTTTAATTTACAGGTGCATTTCTTAATTAAGATTTTAATTGAGAATATATGTATGTTGTAATAATAACTCATAAAATAATGAAGTATCTCAAAAAATAAAGTGGAATTTTCAATTTTTATATACCAGACATATAAGCATAAATTTCAAGTTTTTATTTTACATATATATGAATTTTTTCTATGTATTTGGATGTATGTACATAATCTTAATAAAAGCTTAGATTATAAATATATTTTCTTGATTTCAGTATAGGGACTTTTAAATATGAATAAGTAATATCTGTAACAAAATAAAATAATTTGAAACTTTTTCTAAACACTGCCAATAATACTCTCACAACTTTAAAATCCTGTTTTCCACTGCCTTTTATGATGCTTAACTAACCTGATCATGAAAAATTTCTTTGTATAATATTTAATAATCTTTCCTTATTTTTTATTCTACTTGTCATTGCAGATTTGGCAAGTTAAGTTATTAACTTATTGAGACTGATTAACTTAAAGTTAATATATAAAAAACAAATCCCATTAATACATTTTTAGAAAACATATAAGTTTTATTAACAGAAAGAGTTAATAATATTTTCAGTATTCAGCGATAGTAGTTTATATGTAAAATAGTATTTGAAGATTAGTAACTGCATAAAATTCTATATTAAATTCAAGAAAAAGAACATTGTTCATTTGTTACTGTGTTATTAAATTGTTTGTTACTTTGCCATTTATATTTAATTGAAAAGATATTTTTAAGAAATAACATAATTGATTATCTTTTTGCTTACAAATTATTTATAGAATTACAAAGTATCTAATTTTGTGATAAACATTAACTTCATAAGTATATAAGTAACAAGAATAAAGAAATTTTGTATTAGACAGAATAAAAGCGAATTTGGTGACATAATAATTAACATATAAAGAGGAAAAAATGAACAATGAATAGGGAAGCTCAGAAGAAATGTAGGAGTAAAAATGCTGAATAATCAATATTAAATCTTTTTAAAGGTCTTTCTGGATATAAGCTGATTATAAAATAATAATAAAATAAAAGCCGATAAACCTGTTATGAAAATTAATATTGCTTTGCCAAAACCACTAACAAAAAATGCTTGTCAGTAAGAATTCAATTGTGATATGCTGCATAGTTTTTGCATATATGTACCTGATATAGGATCATTGTTTCATTTGCAATATGGCCTTGAATTTACAAAAATATCCATTAACCAGTCATTTGAAATCCTCAAATGTCCTCTATATTCTACTTATTCTCATATGTATGAAAATTTGAAAAAGGGCATTGGGTTGCAGCTATATTCAATGAAAATGGATGACCAAGTCAATAATAAATTAGATCAAAAGTCATAAATATACATGTTTTCAGACCAATAATTGAAAATAGATTCTATTAAAAAAATCCCACAGTTTGAGAGAATTCCTGATATCTGTTAATAATTCTCTAACTATGACATCTGTTATGACCATTTATCTGGTCACACATCAAAAGATTTTTTTCTACTGACAAGCACTTTTTCACTGTCAAACTTAAATTGAGCTATGAAGAACATTCTTGCTGATGTAAAAAGTTATAGTTTATTTTTCCATGTAAATTTTTTATTAGTATATAAGAAAGCCTTTTGTACATTTTTTAACATTTAATAATGGCGTAAGTTATTCATTTTCTATTAAAACTTAGGTAGTTTATAAATTAATAGTAATGTAGAAACCTCCATTTAAAATGACATGAATTTTTATGCCATATTCGAATGTATGATTATTTTTTTTAATATATTTATAAGCTTATACATTTTTGTTTATAAAAAATAATTCAACTATTTTAAGCAATATAAAGTACATTAAATCCTTGTCTTATGATGCTTTTTTTTTTTAGTTAAAATTAATAATGCTTTTTTTTAACAAATTAGACCTTGTAAAAAAAATAAAGCTTTTTTTTTTATGCCACAATCTTCACAATTTATTTTTTAAAAAAATATATAAGGGCATTTTAATACAAAAAAATATATACATAGGGGCAACGGGCGTACCGGTTATGGAGTTCCAAGGTGGTTTTTTAAGAACAACAAAACCTCTATGTCTTAAATTAATTAAAATATTAGCACAAAAAAATGAGTTGCGTCAATTAAAGAATATATACATAATTTCCAATATTGAAATATAGCAGTGTTATAAAAAAGCATATTTTTTTTATAACAATGTGATTGTTTAAAAATATCACATTGTTATAAAATAATGTCTTGTTTGCATTATACTGTGGATTCCCCTTGAATTAAAAATATTTTATCTCTATGGAAACATGTTAAGTATTTATAGAATTTGTCTCAATATTTGCATTAGGGGAATGAATTGCTAGCACAGTTTTCTTTATTCTCTTATTTAAATGTTATTTATTTTGCAGATCCTTATGCAGAAGATCAAATATTGTCAGCTGAGGAATACACCAGCTCAAAAGCTGAGGCACAGAATTGCTCTAGGCTTCTCCCTGGGCTCTCTGGCTGTTTCGCTCTTAGTAGGGTAAATACAATTTAATTTTGACATAAAATTACATTAATCATACACTGTATGTATCTGATATACTTATTAATATTCATTTGCTTTTTCTGTTGATAAGAGGCAGTATTTTTGTTGGCTAGAATTCATGAAATTCAGCTATTGTCTTTAAGAATACTTGGTAGTTGTTGAAAATATTAAAAATTTTTAATTCAAATTTATTTATTAATTTTTGTCACTTGCAAATACTCATTAGAAGATTATGTGTCTCAATTTATTTATGTACATCTTTTATGATTTTCATTGGATAAATACATATGAATAAATATAACATCAAGAGTAAAAATAAATTCTTTGAGAGTCGATCAGAAGGAAAAATTTAATTCCATAAATTACTGTACCAGCAGCAATTTATCAGCAAATATGCTTTTAAAATTAATGATTAAAAACTTTTCCTATACTCATGTCTTCTTAATAACTGGATGGTTATGAAGTTATATTTTTAATACAAACTGGTTGTTTTTCATATTAAGAAATATATCAGCACACTTGAAGGATTGTGAAAATATTTTGACTTTGGTCATAATGTTTATTTGTTCACTAGCTTTCCATTTAAAGCTTTCATTGTGTATTTCACTATCATGGTGCAGAAATTGCCAAAGTAGTATCTCAATTTTGATTGATATTAAACTATTCACAATTTTTAATCAATGAATGCTACATTTATTATATCATTTAAAAACAACTTTGTTGTCTAATATACTTTTGCATCCTGTAGAAAAAGAAAAATTTTCCCCTGGAATGCAATTTTAATGTCATCAAGAACGTAATAATGTTAGAACTAATTGAATCAACTCTAAGAACAGTTGTAAGAGTAGAAAAGAATTCTTCGAGGTTGTGAAAAAATTTTAATCCTTGAGTTCAAGCATAACTTTTAATAATTTTTAGATTTTTATGAAATGTATTTACCGGGGATGTGAATGTCAAATCCTAAGATTTAGATAACAACTTCTGGTTTGGAGAACTGATTTGATCACTTCATTCCTGAAATCAAATAATCAAGTCTGCATAAAATGATGCTTTTTATTCATAATGCATCTGGTACTACCATGTTATTCATATTGATCTCGAAGCAAAAATGACAAATCAGTGTTTATCCATTCATTTTCAAAAGCAAGATGGAAACACTTAGATGAAAAGAATCAAATTAAATTTCTCATGTGATAGAAGAATTTGGCAATCTTGCCTGCTAATTACACTTTGAAATCGTTAGGAATAATACGACCAATCTATTGGATCCATATAGTCAAGAGCTGACGACTGTTGAACTCATAGAGATTCAAGAGGAAAGCAATACTGAAGACCTGTCTCATACTGTGAAATATTGCTGACCCAATTTAGACCATTTTCACCAAAAGTCTATAACAATTGCAAGCTTCACAAAAGTCTCAGTTCAATTTAAAAATGGTTTTAAATTTTGGAAATGATAGACTCCAATAAACCAGAGCATGTTACAGCAAGCCTTTGAATATACGCATAAAAAGCAAACGAACATTAACTTGCTACTAAAAAATTATGCAAGGAAAAAAATAAGATGTATTATTAGAAAATTTTTTAGATTTTATGAAATTTATTTATTTTTAAAACTTTTTTTGTATTAATATATAGGAAAAACTTGTATCATTCATGATAAGGATTTAGTTTTATGATTTATTTTGTTGCTAATATGTTTTAAAAAAGAAAATTCATAAGTAGAAAAGATAATTTTAAAAATATTGGCTGAGATTTCTTTTGAAATTAAAAATTTCTTAATAAGTACTATTCATTATTTGAATACAATTGTTTTTCTTTGTTATTAGATGCGTATGAAGAAATATGATTGTTTACCATCCTTATTTAAGAGGGATAATCTTTGGGGAATTTCCTTCAAACCAACATAGAAAAATGCACAATATTCTTTGAAAGCATATTGTAGAATGTTAAAAATTTTATAAAATATTTTTTACTGATTTTTTACATTTGCCAATCTAATTTCCCTTAAAGGTAAATTTCAACATTTTCTGCAGTTCACCAATGCTTAAATAATTGTCATCTCTTTGCCACAAATGTTATTGAAAAATACAAAAATTCTGATGTTGATCATTTTACTAATGGTTCTTCATTTACAGCTACCTCTTTCTAAAGGTGAATCCTGATCCTGGCAAGTCATTGAGAGGCATTCCCAATCCCAAGGTATATATGCGCCAGATTGGCTGGAAACCTCTAATGGAAAAAGAGATTTCACATGGGGAGGAAGATGAATAATGGCAGATGCAAATCTTTTTGAAAATGAAACATCTTCCCCAATCACAATTGTGTTCCTCAAGATCAATTAGACAACAGCAAATAAACAAATCAAACATAATACCTAAACAGTTAGTGTTAACTATACAATAAGTTTTGTACAGAATGTAATGCATTTTAATAAATTATCCAGATTGAAATATGTCAATGTTTCTAAATCAGTGTTCTCTTTTTATCATTCTTAGAAAAGTACAAGGTTTATCAAACTTAGAAAAAATTTACATTATTAAGCTGTATCCAGATTTAAGAGATAATAGTGAGTGTACATTTATTCCCATGCATTATAGTTAAAACTTTGAAACACAAGCCTATTATAAAAAAGAACATGCATCCCTGTAGACTGGAGAAAGCCATATTTTTTTGTGCACCTCTTTGCTCTTTTATGCTGAAATGTGGGCATGACAATATCAAAAATTCAAACTTTTGTATCATGTTCCTGTAGTGAATGTCTGCCGAAAATGATAAAATGAAACCATTTCAATGAACAGGAAATCAAATTGTGGATCAACACGATACCTTGATGACAGAAATGATCAACCTCTATAATGGTGTTTGAAAGCAATCAAAGTAAAGCCCTTAATCATAGAAATGTATTATAAAACCAGAAATGTTCGTCAGTCACTTGGAGCAATTTTAATATGTGTGCCATACCTTTACACATATCCTAAGATGTTCAAATTGTAAAAGCAATCTCTAAACACTTTAAACTCTCTATTTTGTGATGTGTTGATTTATAATTTATTTGAAATTAATTATAAAAACATTTATTATTACTTAACAGTTACTTGATTTTCTGCAAAACAACAATGATTGAGCTATCATTCTTTATGATTTTATTGCTTTTTTTAATTTTTTTTACTGTGAACTATTAATTTATAGTTATATCAAATGTATCTCAAGAGTATTTAATTCTCAGTCGGTCATGAAAATAAATCATAGCCACCTTTTATTTAAAAAAAAAACAAAAACAGAATAGGCTTGATATTCTCTCTTTTAAAGGATTCACAGTAAAAACTGTTGTACAAAATTTCAATCTTAGAAGTAAAATGTTTCTTGAACATTGCCAGTGAAAAAAATTATCATACAAAATTTTCAACCTTAGTAGTCAACATTTTCAAATTCAGTTGGAACATTATATAAAAGGAAAGAATTTTCTTGTATGCATAATATCACATAATAAACATAGCTATTACATTGTGTTCTGTAATAAAAACCCCATTGGATATTACAAAAGTAAGTGAAATAGAAGTTCATGTTAGATTTCTGGAAAGAGATACAGTTTGGTGATACTTTTGCAATTCCCCTTTTTTCCAGAACAGAAAATATCATCATTCAATAAATTTTCTATGTACCAATCTATTTGAAAGGTGTTCATCCATTTACAATAAATAATGAGACAGCATGGGAATGCTGAAAAGTGTTACAAAAATTTCCTTAAATAGGTGTCAATGGCTTTTCTGTTTCACCCTTAAAAATTGAAATTTTTTCATTCTCTACTATTAAATAAATTTATATTACACACATATTATGGCCTTAGTAATTTTTTGTTTTTACTTTTACTATGTTTATGTGTTTTAACATTATAATTATACTATTTTCATAAAAAAAGTCATATATTAAATTTAATATTTTATTATGTTCACACTGAGATGCATTAATTACATAGCAATCTGTATTTGATAGTTATTGTAACAATTGGATGTCTGTGTGATTTTTTTTTAATCAGGAATTGCCTAGAGAGTTATTTTTTGTAAATAAAATTTTTTATACTTTGACTCCTCCAAAAAGGAAAAACTGGTTAATACACTGTTTCCATAAATTCAAGAAGAAATCACACACAGAAAATCCATTAAAGAAAACAATCAATAGATAATTTGAATATATTTAGTGCCGATAAATACCAAATATAGGGATGCATCATCTGCAAGTAACTTTAACATGCATGTGTGAAACTGTATATTTCACTGTAAAAAGAGGATGAGAAATCTGGAATAGCCAATGGTTCTGAGGATTCATTTACTGAAAGAACTGCCATTGGAATGCCCGGTCAAAATGTGTGTTCTGTGAGTCATATACTCTAGCAACAATGTCATATCATATTCGGCTTATACAAGGTTCTGTCAAAAGTATTTGTAGTTATGCGCATGAAAAACTTGAATTTCAATGCCAACTCGGTTTTGCAAAGTGCGAGAGTCAGTACTAAAATTCAACTCCCGTATTTCATTATTATTTTAAAAATTAATAATAATAATATATATTATATTGAAATTTCTGGACACTGGTTGCCATGCACCAAATTTACGTGAGTTTGGCGATTGCTAAAAGGAGATAAATAATTCAATCCTCGATCATTGGATGTTATCACAGAGGGTTATTTTTACAGAAACCTTATTTGCACATCAAGATTTGACAGAAAAATGGACATCTGGAGGCGGAGGGCAGGGGATTAACAAAAATTAATATTTTAGTTAGCCATTGTAACTTAATTGAAAAGTACAATTTTCGCTTGCTATTTTATAATACTTTTTGGTACTGGTTAATTTTTTACTACCGTTATTTTTATAAGATATATATATATATTGCAAGCATATTTAGAGTACAAGAATATCTTTTTAGTAAATGGCTGTACTCCACCTTTAAAAGTTGTAATAAATGCACAAACTGGTTTTATAAGATGTAAGTTCAATAAAAGTTAGTGAATTTATTAAACAAATTTTCTAAGTTCATTAGTAAAAATCTACAATAACATAAAACACAGTTAAAGAATCCACATAACAGTTAAAGAATCGGTATAAAAAATACTACTCGTGAGTGGGAAACTTTTTTTGGCACACTGGCGATGATTGACGTTTGTGAGAATCTGAATCCCATTATCATACATAAGGGATTCAAGTGGAGAATCGATAACTGAGGTGTATCTCTTTTGGAATGGCCTTCAGATCTCTGCGCACGGGGAAGGGTGACTTTTCGAGTCTATGAAGATAACATATGTGCGCCTTCATCCCAGTTCTGTCGATGATAATTTTATCCTACCCCCCAACACAAAGTTTGTATAGTGGAGCATAAACAGATTTAACGGAATGGATAGTTCGATTTCTGGATTTGAATCCCATCCAGCATGTTTGGGATACTCTGGGGCAAGGGTCTCCAAACTTTCCAGCCATAGGGCCATACTGTTTACTTCACTAAGTACCAAGGGCCAAAACCGTTTTAATTTTTTTGCCATTATCTATAATTTCTAGTTTTTAATGCACGTTTTTTTTTTTTTTTGTATCCAACTTATTACAGCAACAATAAGCTATTCGTTGTTGCGGGCCGGATTGATGACACTGGCGGGCCGAATTTGGCCCGCAGGCCGTAGTTTGGAGACCCCTGCTCTAGGGAGTTGAGCTGCTGCTTCTTTTAGAGCTTCGTCACGAATAGAACAGCTGTAAGTTTCACTTTCTACTGACCTCAAAATCACACCATATCTCTATATGCTATGTCGCTGCTCTAGATGATGACATACGGTAGTAATTTAACAGTGTCCGACTTGGTTGCTGTTTGGAGAAACATACTCCTCAAATGATTTTACGATGATGCCACGTTTACTTGCGTTGCAGTGGAAAAATGAATTTTATTGCATTAATGTCTGGCCGTTTCGATTAAGGTGAGAAAGGAGGTCGTTTTTCACAAGTGCGTATTTGTTTTATTTATTTGTTACATGGAATGAATATGGAATGTTTTAAAAGTAATTTTACTGGGCATAAGTAATTCATAGCTGATGTATATCGTATCATAATGTAGTATGTTAGATGCGTGACCTTTATTTTATTGAATAGCTCTAATGCACATCTATTGATCTGAACTCATTTAGAATTAGTTTTAGTGCTGTATTTCAGGGTTTATACTTATGCACATGCGATGACAGCTTGGCGGGCACTGAAACGATAAACCTAATAATATTTACTGTCAGCCATTACTACTGTATGCTATTAGCGTGAAGAGTAAAAGGTCTAATATCTTTCAATGATTTATTTTTAAAGAAAGGGTTCATATTTTTAGCTGTCAATAAATGCAAATTTAATTTTCCGAAATATTTGACTTCTATATGCACGTTTTGTAATGTTTTATGCTATTTCATACAAAGTGATGAGAGCAATAAACAAAGTAACATTCTTTGTATCTATTTATCTTTTATTAGTCACATAATTCAATAAATGTATGACTTGAGAAGAAGAATTTCTCGGAATTTCAGAATCATTTTGTAACCTGTTTACAGTTTTCTAAATAAATGCGCTCAGGTAAAAAGGAGCCAAGGGGCGATGCAGCGCCAGCTCTTGTACGAAAAGGACAGGAGGTGCTAGCCGCAACTTTCTGTTCCTTTAGAATAGGGGGATGAGCTCTATTTTTATTTAGTACTATCCTATAGATGACGACATTCTGTATTGAAGATACTTTTCAAAAGCAAAGCTGACACATCCAACTTGTCAATTTGATTCTTGTGCTAACTTCTAAAGTATCATAGTTATCAGGTAATTTGTTTTCATGTTGCTTTTTGAATTATCATTTTTTTTTTTTTTTTTTTTTTTTTTTTTTTGTGATTTTCCCTTCGTTTATGGAAATGAATATAATTTAAAAAAAGAAAATAAGTCTTGTCACGTGCTCTATAGGGTTCCATTAACTGTTTTGGATAGTATTCACTTTCGAAATTGATGTTGAGAAAGGAATAGATTAGTCAACTTTTAGTTGTATTAAAGAAAATCCATTCGTAGCCCGTTTTCTGATCCAGGGGTGCAGTTTGCATGCCGAGGACCAAAGCAATACACACAACGAATATTATAAGGATTTTGTTATACAATTTGATTGTATTTCTGTAAAGCACATGATATCCTATATGCTTCATAGCGAAGTATTACTATTTTGCACAACAGTTTTTAGCTACAGAATGTTCATTCTGTAAAGCGAATACCGTTTTGCAAAATAGTCGTGTTTCTAGTTCATTCCTTATTCATTTTGCTTGTACCAAGTACACAAAACCTTTTCACATTTTTTCTTCTGGCGCTTTCGAATGCTTCACGATTTTCAGCATTTGATAAATCGCAATTACCCACCTGCAACTTTCTCTCACTCTTTTTGTACAACGGTGTCCAAAAGTAAGATCAATTTTCAATTTAAAATTCCCGAGGTTACGGAAGTTCAATTTAAAATTCCCGGGGTTACGGAACTGCAATTTTTTTTTTTCTTAGGTTGCTGGTACTGTCCTTGACATCTGTGTGAAATTTGATGTCAAAATATTCATGAGTGTTTGAGTTACGCTTGCCTTTGTGAGACGCTAAAACGGATTCCGGCGATTTTTGAAATGTTCGAATTCATTGAGCAAAGAACTTGTATTAAATTTTGTTTGCAGAAATGTATAAAATGTTGCAAAAGGCATTCGGTCAGCATTCTTATATCGAAAAGAAATGTTTACCTCTGGCCGACCATCAACCTCAACCGACGAAACTCAGACAAAAAATTAGATTTGGTGCTTGCAAACCGTCGATTGACTTCTCTGGTGATGTTGGAATTTCAAAAGGATCAGTCCATTCCATCTTGGGCCTCAAAGGCGTCAAATCTCGATTGGTACCGAAAACACTGAATGCGCCAGATCACACTGCATTGATTCTTCGTGAATTTTTCGCTAAAAATGAAAGCCATATCGTTCCACATCCACCATGCGAATTCTGGTTATTCCCTAAACTCAAAAGACCACTCGGGGACACCGTTTTCAGTCCATTGAAGAGATTCAACGTGAATAGGAGCGCGCTTTGAAGGCCATCCTTGCCGATTACTTTTCAGCATGCATTGAGGATTGTAAAAAAGTTAGCTTAAGTGCATTGTGTCCGGAGAGGATTTCTTTGAAGGCGATGAAATAAATTTGGAAGAACAAATAAAAGAGTTTTTGAAAAAAAAAAAAAAAAAAAAAAAAATTGGTCTTACTTTTTGAGCACAGTAGCATATATACAAGAGTGCAAGAGATAAATACAAGAGTGTGAAAAAGTTGCAGTTATGGAATTGTGATTTATAAGAAAAACCCGACTTTATAACGCTGAAAATCGCAAAGTGTCCGAGAGCGCCACAGAAGAAAGCGAGTGAGCATGCGCGGTTGGCGAAGGCGTCCCAGCGGTCTGAGCGGGTTCACTTGAGACGTGTCGCGCACTGTGTACGGACGCGATGCGGAAACCGCTCTGGATTATCGTCTGCTGCCTCCTCCTCTCCTCCCCACAGGTGAGTCGCGCTTTTGTTCGGACGATTGCGTCATCTGCGACGACCCACGCGCTGAAGGGATGGTTTGAACGACCTCCCTGCTACAGAATTTTAGCGCACTGGTTTGGATCCTTTTCCAAAAGTCGGTTTTATTTCATGGGATGATAACAGTCAGCCAGACCATTTTTAATCTTAACCCGTTGCACTCGTTTTTCATTCGTATTACCAGCAACTTGAAGCGATTTTAGTGAAAAGATCCTATTCACATGTAAGTTTGATATATGCATTATTTATATTGTTATTTTCATTGTCTCCGTAGCGGAGCCGTCGTGCTTGAAGACAAATTTTAAACGGCTCCGCCCGGAGCCCTCGAGTGCAAAGGATTAAACGGTTGTGATGCATCTATTGTTTGAATGGGCCTTTCATGAAATGTCTCTTGTACAATAATAATCTCCTGAAGAATAAGGGGCGGGGAAAGGGTCCTTTTGTGTATGGATATGTCTCGATTTAGTTGCTTCCTAGAAATAAGTAACCCAATCGCTTGACATTCATGACAGAGCAGATCGCATTCTTAATTCTGCACGGTGTTGACGCGCGCTCAAATCGGCATGCCGACCGCCGGCCCTGCGAGTCGGATGCAATTGAGATTGTACTCTTAATTGTACAATCGAGATTGCGATTGACTGTACAATTGATGCAATTGAGATTGAACTCCTAATTGTACAATCGAGATTGCGATTGATTGTACAATTGATGCAATTGAGATTGTACTCCTAATTGTACAATCGAGATTGCGATTTGATTGATTGTACAATCGAGATTGCAATTGATTGCAATTGAGATTGTATTCCCTAATTGTACAATCGAGATTGCATTGATTGTACAATTGAGATTGTATTCCTAATTGTACAATCGAGATTGCAATTGATTGTACAATTGAGATTGTATTCCTAATTACAATCGAGATTGCAATTGATTGTACAATTCATGCAATTGAGACTTTACTCCTAATTGTACAATCCTTTGGGTCCTGATATCATGAGAACAAGTGAGTGACATTCTGTTTCACATCCCATACTTGAAATGGAACTCTTAGTCAAAAGTGATTTTGAATGTCTGCAGTTTTTTTTTTTTTTTCTTTCTTTTTTTCTGGTCAACCCTTAGAATTTTATTTTCGATGGGGCCGTTTGAAGTAACGATCAAAATGTCTAAAATTATTCGATATCTCCATGTTTTTCATGCACTTTAAAATAAGAGGTTGCTTTGAATTCTAGAATACACATTTTGCCCTTTTGTTTATTCACAAGTGTCAGTTTTATCCATTTATTTACTTATTTCAATCTCTTTTACACATTTATTTTTATAATTTGTCATTAACCACTTACCTCTTGAAAATAAATAAAAATAAATTTTGCAAACGTATCAAAAGGGGAATTTTTTTTTTAAAATTGAAGGTTTCAGATATCACGAGCTATTCAGGTAAATTCTTATTCTGATACCAATAGTTTAAAAAACAAACTGTTTGTATGTTATATTTCCCGCCATTAAAAAGTTGCAACTATTCAAAATGAGATATGTGTGAATTAATATACCTATATAAGACAAACTATAAATGTATAGGCCATGAGGTAATTAAATGAATAAAAATAATTAGGTGATAACTTTTTGTTGACACTTTCATTTGTTATGTTTTTTAAAGTAATAACTTTTGTCGAATATAATTAAATTGTGTAAATACAATAATTAATGTAATTAAAGTAATATTTTTGTCACTTTTTATGATTTCATATAATATCGTTGTAAAATCTTATGAAAGACCTTTTTGCCCGTATTTCTGACATTTTGCCAATTCTGTTATTGAAAGGTGGGCACCATAGATTATGCGCGACTTGAGTGCGATATTATGTTAGATTATGTCTCGATTATGTGAGATTATCTTAAAAAAGGAGTCCCCAACGACTGGTTAGCGGGGTTGCCCCTTGTGCAAAGCAGTAACTGGCCCTCAACAAAAGGAAACCATTTTACGAGATTTCACATGCATTTTAATGTATTATCAAAGATAACAACGAAAATCCAATTACAATGATTCCAATTACCTAATTATAAAATCACTTTCTGAGCTTTTATAGACCTGAACATCTCGGATAATATCAACATTTCAAATACTGCATAGGTTGTTTATTATAGCGTAATGAATGGTTTTTATGTACAGATTATTTACCGACAATCAATCGGTGGTCGGACTATAACTTGGTATTCTTCCGCATTGGAGTAAATTCAGCTTGCATCCTATTTGGCAGAAGTAAAGTTTGAATAGTTGAATAGTATACGACCTCTGTTTGAAATACGATTCACATGCGTAACATTTTTTGCCGGATGCCAAACACTTCGAAGACAAGCACTGCTCCAATAAAGGCCAAACAAGATATAACAACATTGTTCGAAATGATCGGATGTCTCATTTTCAATAATGTCTCATTCAGAAAGCAAAAGCAAGTTTTTTTTTTACTTATTTTTGATAAACAAATCTGATACTACAGGCACTCAACCGAGTCAAAGTAGGAAAGAATACAAAAAGAGATCAATTAAATGCAGTGAATTTCCATTATGCCTGATTCGTGGCTTAGTGGCAACGTGCGCCGCTGGTGAATATTAGGTCGAGCTTCGATCCACTGGGTGTTTTGTTGTAGACACTGTTTCAAAAACGAGAAGACTCGATGAAGTTTGAGATGTTCAGCATCTTGCCTCGTGAGTCGGACTACCTAGTTAGTCAGTTCCCGGGTTTTCTTCTATACGATACGCAAATGCGGGGTAGTGTCTCCTAAAAAGTCCTCCCGGAAGTTACTGCCCAAGTCAGACTTCTATCGAAAAGTTCTCCATCACAACAGAAGCTGCCCCTTTTCCTCCCTCCATGAGTAGGCGACTCATGTTTGCGATAGCATTGCAGGACACTGAGGATTAGATACAACAATACTTTCATTACATATACATCTCTTCTAACTGCTTTTATATTTCAGAGCTAAGCAGTTTTAAAATTATTTTATAAAACCTCTATATAATGCCGATAACTGCAGGATTTTTTTTTTCCCATGAGAATGAATTCTTCTTTGTGCCTCTATTTCTTATAGGAAAAAAATTCATTTGGTATATAAGTTCAAGAATCAAGAACAGATTAAGTACGTATGCCAAGTAAAATATGTATAATGACGTGGTTGTTGCAGAGCACTTTTAACATCGTTGCTGATATTGGCAATTCGAATGAAACAGTTAAGGACTGGGAGAGTTCTGAAACTTTCACATTTGTGCATTGAATGGCAATGGACGCACCGGCCTCGGAATTCCTGTTCTGGGTTATAAAACCATAGAAATCTCCACATCTGAATGAATATTAAAATTTGAATAAAATCTTAAAAGGATAAGAAATAAAAATAATCAGAATTAAATGAAAGTTAAAAGGAATTGGCGCAAATTAAAAAACTATTGGAGAAGAAAAGAAAAATTGTAGGAGGATAAAGCTTCTTTCTTCTGACATAGTGACTAGAAAGTAGAACTACCGCATCTTCAAAAAAAAAAAAAAATAAATAAATAAATAAAAAATAAATAAAAATAAATCGTTTCAGTACACATTAATTTATATTTGGTTGGTAAGAAAGTTATGTCATTTTTTTTTTTTATTTACACAATTTTGGTATTAATCGAAAGCTAGTATTTCCAGGTTTTTATTTTTGATATTACGGGTGTCTTTTAATCATTTTTTGAGAAATATTTTTATGGATCAAGAAAAACTTCATTTTAGGCACTCATTACTTTATGAGTTCCAACTTGGTCATAATGTGCCTGAAGCTCATAAAAATGTGTGCTTCGTCTTTGGACCATCTAAAGTTAAAGTGCGTGCGGTTTAAAAGATGGTTAGAGAAATTCAGGTCAGGTGACATGAAGCTTCTAGATGAAGCCCACACCAGAAGGCGACGACGTTCTGAGGGTTTTAGTGGGTAACAAATCACAATTGAGCAAGCTAGCTTTATCTACAAATAGTTGTCGTTAGATTTCCCGTGAATTGGATCACTTCTGGAATGGATTCCTCTTGGATCACCTGGTTACTGGAGACGAAAAGTGTGTTGTGTATGACAATGTAGGAAGAAAAAGAGCCAAGGTAATGCCAGACAGTTCACCTCCTACCCTTGCCAAGGCCAATTTGCAATTAAAAAAAGCCAATGCTTTACATTTGGTAGAATTGTCGTGGTCTTTTCCACTGGTAACCGTTGCAGCCAGATCAAACTGTCACAGCAGATCTTTATTGTGACAGCTAACCCGACTGGAAACAATAATAAGTGTATTTCGTCCAGCACTAAAGCGAAAAGGTGTCTTCCAACATTAACCTCACGTGGCTTTAAGGACGAAGGAGAAGCTCCAGGCTCTTGGTCATGAAGTTTTATCACATCCACCATACTCACTTGACCTGGCACCATCTGACTTGTTCCTCTCGATACAAAATTTCTTAAAGGGAAACAAATTTCGAAATTTTCAGAATGTTCAAAGGGCACTAGTAGATTTCTTTGTTTCAAAAAGATAGGTTATACAACAGACAGATGATGGAAGGGCATAGAAGACAGTGGTCAATATTTCATTAATTGATCTCACGTATGAACTTTTAAATGCGAGAAATTGAAATTTCCTTAAAAAAAAGTGACATAACTTTTAAAAAAACCTAATAGATTGCTTGCTTAACATTGACACTATTAGGCCTATGTGATTAATAATTTTTGTTGTAAAATATCCATAATTGTGCAAATGTTATTGGATTTCAATTTTGATTGAATTGACGATAGAATGCAATTTTTAACATACCTGTATAAGAACCAGATTTAGCCATATAATTTTAAAATATACATCTTTTGCCGAAGGATTTTTAGTTGTTTTTCTTTTTTAATTGCTGTAATTTGACATTTCAGTTTCTTTTTCTGAATCAATAAAGTTTCCCTTCTGCACTTTGCAAACTTTTTAAGTTTAAAATATTGGATTACGAAGGGTTAGTTTCTTTCTTTTCGTGCAATTTCCTCTTCATTTATTATGATTGTCGCTTAAATAAATTTGTAGATTGAAACATTCCTTCTTTTTTTTAAAGCATTTCTATTTAGATGCACAGAATTTATTTATATTTGACAAAAATTCAATCTGCTGCATCTTTTCATTTTTAGAAATCTGCCTCCAACCGATGTAAAACTGTGGATATCAATAAAATGGAACTTTCAATTTCGATTAAGAAAGCAGAAATCCTGTGTCTAAAAATAACCTCGTGAAATATTTAAATAACCCTAACTTTGGTTCTACAATAGATAGAAACAAATTGATAGGAGATTTAGAAAACACAAGCACTTTTTTTTTTAATGTAAAAGATAAAAAAAAAAAAAAAAAAAACCGCCTGGACGCCTTAATATTTTCCGCCTCTCTTCTATTGACACTCCCCATGTTTTGCTTTCTGCCGGTCCAACATGGCAACTGAAATAACGTGAAGAATTGTGTTCATATTTTCGATCGGTAAGTTCAGCGGCTAAACATTATTCTCATTTTCAAGATCAGAATTCAAACCTATCTTGACAACGACTGTATTGATTTGGATGTATTCGAATAAAAATGTTTCATGTAACTTGAATTTAATTCAAAGATACATAGATTTAATTCAAAGATAGCAGCTTCCCGCCTCAACCTACACCATCACTTTACTTACAAAAAAAATGGTAAGTATTTTTTTTTTTTTTTTTAATTTTCAGATTTTGATGAAAGCTTAAAACGTAGTCTCAGCTTTTAATTTAGTCTAAAAGTAAACACCTAAATATATTTTATTCAGTGTTTTCTAATTCATTGTAGACTAGATGCAGGATTCTTTTCTGCATGAATTGAATGTCCCACGATATTAATTGCTGAAAACGCTCCATTTTAAAAGGGCGTTCAACGAAGTTGTGGCTGGGAAAGCGTGAGTCAGCAAGTGAATGGAACAGTTTTGGACTTGATTCTTAAAAAATCGATCCATTGGACTTATTTCTTTTGCGCATTGTTAACTACACATATCTAACCCAATAATTTAGTAAACATTTTCTCTTTACTATCATGCAAATTCATCATTTGCTTCTTATTATATTATTTATTACATATAAAAAATTGCATATGCCTTAGAATATGCACTGAAGTGACAAAAGTCATGCGATAGCAATATGCAAATTTTCAGATGGCAGTAGCATCGCGTAGAACAGGTATGAATGCGCAGTGCTTTCGCAGAGCTTTCATTTCTGTTCAAGTTATTCATGTGAAGAGGTTTTGACGTGCTGATGACCGCACGACGGGAATTAACAGACTTTGAAATCGGAATGTTAGTTGGAGCTAGACGCATGGGTCATGCTATTTCGGAAATCGTTAGGGAATTCAACATTCCCAGATCCACTGTGTCAAGAGTGTGCCGAGTGTATAAAATTTCAGGCATAACATCCCACCATGGACAGCGCAGTGGTCGACCGCCTGCACTTAACGACCGAGACCGGCGACGTCTGCAAAGAGTCGTAAATTCTAACAGACAAGCAACACTGCGTCAAATAACCGCAGAAATCAATGTGGGACGTACAAGGGACTTGTCTGTTAGAACTGTGCGGAGAAATTTGGCTTTCTTGGACTATTCCAGCAGAACACCAACTCGAGTGCCTTTACTGACGGAACGACATCGCTTGCAGCGACTCTAGTGGGCACGTGAGCATATCGGTTGGTCCCTAGATGAATGGAAAACCGTGGCCTGGTCCGATGAGTCACGATTTCAGTTGGTAAGAGCTGATGGTAGGGTTCGAGTGTGGCGCAGACCCCACGAAGCCATGGACCCAAACTGTCAGCAAGGCACTGTTCAAGCTGGTGGTGGCTTCGTAATGGTGTGGGCTGTTTTTTCATGGCATGGACTTGGTCCTCTGGTGCAACTGGACCGAACATTGACTGGAAATGCTTATGTTCAGCTACTTGGAGATCACTTGCAGCCATTCATGGACTTCATGTACCCAAACAACGATGGGATTTTTATGGATGACAGTGCGCCATGTCACCGGGCCACAACTGTTCGCGATTGGTTTGAAGAACATTCTGGACAATTCCAACGAATGATCTGGCCACCTAGATCGCCCGACATGAATCCCATCGAGCATTTATGGGACATCATCGAGAGGTCTGTTCGTGCCCAAAATCCTGCACCATCAACGCTTTCACAATTATGGACGTCTATCGAGACAACATGGCTCAATATTCCTGCAGAAGACTTCCATGCCACGTCGAGTTGCTGCACTTCGCCGGGAGAAAGGAGGGCCGACACGATATTAAGAGGTATCCCATGACTTTTGTCACTTCAGTGTAAGGCTGTAGACCATTTTTAATTTTTGGCCATGGGCGAGACTAGTGTGTATGAGTGTATTACAAGACGTAGGGGAAAGACGAATAGGTGTGGCTGACCAAAGCCAAGTTACAGTGAGTCCCTGTGACCTTAGCAAGTGTAAACAATCGTTGTTTAACTGAATCATTCTTAAAAAATGAGCTCTTTACAAAAGTGATTCTCAAATTGGGAGTGTAAGGAAGGGATCACTTAATTGAAATTTTATGTTTATTTGCAATTGTTATCACATCTCGTTTTTTTTCCCCCATGTTATGCTTGTTACACTTTGGATGTTCTAATATCTTAATTAGCAAGCCTTTTTGATCCAGTTTTTAAAGGACTCTTTGAATTCATTTCTGGAGTGTTGAGAAAGGTTAAAATTTTTTTTTAAAGGACCTCCATGCAAGAAATTATTTTTTTAAAAATAATTAATAAAAATGACAAGTAGAGCTTTTCGAAATCTGCTGTCAAAGAAGAGATGATTACGAAAGATTTCCCCACAGAGCAATAATGGAATACAGCGAACATTGGGTTTGCCAGTTTGGAGCAAGCATAATCCTCACGTTACTTTTACCTTAGTTTAACATAGGCAATGATAGCTTGGCACAATTTTTGGTAATACTCTTTACTGTTGGCGCGAAGGGTGAAAAAGTCTGCTACCCTACAAAGATTTACAAAAGAAGTGTTTCATTTATTTAGCTGTTAGTAAAGGCAAATTTAGTTTTTTTTTTTTAAATTTGGCGTTTTATATTCTAATCATAAATTTTTTTCTCCAAAATGATTTAAAAATAAAAAGAATTCATTTGTTTGAACTTTTTGTAATATTTTATTCTATTTCAAACAAAATGATGAGAGTTATAAACAAAGTAACATTTCTTGTATCTATTTATATTGAATATGCACATAGTTCAATGAATGTATGACTTGAGAAGAAGAATTTCTCGGAGTTTCGCTTCGTAACACATGTTTACGTTTTTTAAATAAATGCGAACAGCGAAAAGAAGCCAAGCTTCTGTACAGTACTTAAAGGATGTGAGACGTTTGCCCCAACTTTCTGTTCCTCTAGAATAGAAGCTCTATTTTATTACTTCTCTATAGGTTTTTAGTTGTGATATGTTTTGTAGAATTCATAAAGTGACGGAAGAAGCTGTCATTGCGCTAAGAAAGGAGCGGCACTGATTCATCGGGATGCACCCATTCTACGCGCCAATTTTTCGTTGTCTTCTTTTTTCCCCTGCAAAGATGGCCCAAAAAAAGGACGAGCTTGTCATTCGGAAAGATGAAGAACGCTGAAACAGTCGATCTCTTGTTTGGAGATTTTTTTTTTTTTTTTCACCCTCGTTGTTACAAAATCCTCAAATAAGGCTGTTTCTCTTGTTTATGCATTTTAAATAAACAGCAGAAATGTATGAAAAGTCGTATAAATTGTTTTAAAGATTCTTCAATTTAACCAACAACGAAAAGCGATATATTTGGTTAATAAACATGAGAATATAAATGTAAAATTCCACTCAATTTCAGAATAAAAAATGACAAGAAAAAAGAAATGGAAACACTGAACATTTAATGCGACTCCTAAAAATTAAATATTCTGTGTTTTCAAATTTACGGCTGACTAGGCGACGAGTCATTTATTGCTAATTATTTAATAGTCTGTTTAGTTAATCTAATTACTTCTTACTTAATTTCTTACTTTAACACAGCAACCTCAATTTTGTTGGCCATCAAAACATATGTCGGCTGCGAATGTTAATTTCGAGAATGTATGACGCGTTTTATGACATTGCCTGAAACATGTTTTGTTTTACAGTTTCACTGAATCGTGCAGCTGTCATTGTTGATGGATAGTGTATTAAAATACTTAATATGATTAGTATCAACATGTAGATTTGTGAGAAAAAAAAAAAAAAACAATTCGTGCATATACATTAAAAAAATCAATACATCCAATCCATTACTTTGCGAATTTGCTAGTCTTTTACGGGTGAGGCTTGAAAATGTACAAGTCTGAGCATCCCTGCAGTAGGTTCATAGTTTTCTTTTTTTATTTAATTACGATATGAATCCAGTAGAACTAACTGAAGATTAGAAAAAGAAATCAAAAATATTTTACGAATTATGGATGTACGATTTAATTGTAAATAAAATGAATGTAAAAGGGAAACTGTTTTACAATCGTTTTCTTTTTCTCTTGGGTTATTTTCGTCCTATAAGTTACTAAGGTATTTATAAGTTATAATTATCTTCATTCAGTACCATTTCAAACCAACGAATAGATTGACGTTTTTAAATGATTTATTTTTTGTGCTGCAGTATCTTTGATAAAAGAAAAAAACACACATTAAAATCGTTATGATAATTGTTAATGATGAAATAAATAAATATATCAAATATTAAAAATCACTATTAACTCTACGTCAAAATGTCATCGCTTTATGAAAGTATAGATCTTTATAATCGATAGGCCGTAATCTGTCCATTTTGAGATCCGTAAACCTTCACCTTTTCGAAATCTGGTCCCGTATTGAATTATTGTTGCCCATAGCCTACTTGTGAATCATATTACTGTCAATCGCTATCCAGTTTTCAATAATGCACAATTTAAACAAAAATGTTAATGTACCGTTGAGCAAAGAAACCATTTATTTTCTGGGAGATTTAATGGAGCGAGAATAGGTGTTGCAATGTTGCACCTTCGTTATTGAGAAAACGCCTTTTATGAGGAACAGCGTGCGATCTAAATGAAATGTTGAAATAATAATAAGAGTAATGGGAAATAAAAGTTCAGCTATTCAAGATGGAAAAGTTTTATGGTGTTCTGTTAAAAGGTTTGCGTTTATTATCGGTATTTCATCAGGGTGCAGTCATGATGAAATAGTAACAAGCTTACCCAAATTTGAAGTATAATAATATTATGTTCAATATATTTATGTACTGAAATTTTATCATTTTTTTTTCACGAATTCAGAATTCGGATAAAGAAAAAAAAAAAGCAAAAATAAATTTATTTTGACAAATTAATCCGCAGAGTACCAAGACTTTTATCCAAATTTCTGAAAGTTTGGAGACATCAAGACAAGGGTTACTATCATTTGAACAGGTCAAATCCATTTTGTTAGAATATTAATATCAAAAGCATGTAAGCAGGTGAAATGAATAAACCGCCCCTTGATTTGTTATGTTATTAAAATTTCCAACTTTATTCTTCATCATACTTTCCAACTTTATTTTTCATGTATTTGGAAAAAGTATTCTACATTGTATAAGGTAACATGAAATGTATTTGTTACTATTTTTCTTATAAATTTATTTGTTATGCATTAAATGGGGAAATCGGTTTTATGCATGCACTATGCATTCATCTTTTACCACGCAAGAGATAAGTTCTTGCACGTGAATGGATTACGACTTAATGATTAACCGTAATTAAAATAGTTGGGAATATCGCCGACATTTCTATAGATTCAAATTAATAAGCCCAACAACTCCATTCGAAAACCATTGAAATCTTTCTTAACATTTGCTTGAATGAAATGTATTACAAGAAATTACATGTTTGTCTACAGAAAACTTATGTTACGCATACATGTTGCCTACAGAATTTTTGTTTTTTACTTGAATATGATCTACGTTGATGGGGTAATCTAATGTACTACTAAAAGCATTATGTGGGGATAAAAAAGCAGAGTAACTTATGTCAACTAAAAAAATCTAAAATTTGAAAAGCTTATAGGACAAACTTTAAATGTCATCCAATTCAAAATTATTAATAACTACTTTCAAATTATAATAATTAAAAATATTATATTATATATTAATAACTATTAATGGATTATAAATAATTAATTTTAATATGGCTATAAAAGTGTTTGAGATAATATGGTTATAAAATATTTGCGAGAAATATTCTTATGCCTATAAAAATATTTGAGAGAAATATACACCCCATTCTGTCGCAAAAAAAAAAAAATCTAGATATACGATCTTAAAGGAATGATTGATTTTAAAGCGTCACTCAAATTCCTTCTTCAGCAATGCATTTAATCGCAATGCTTTAACATTTTGACTTTAACTAACTTTTGAGTTTAAACTAAATATTTCTCAAGGACTTCTACGACATGAATCGTTTATAACAGTCCATCCTAATTTGAAAAAAAAATAGTGAAATAAATATTTGATAATTTTAAAAATGTTTAACTATTATTAACTTCCCTTTTTTGGTGGGTTAAAAATTACATACAAGTTCCTAAATCATTCTTATAGTTGAATGCCAATACTAATGAATTACAAATCATAAAAAAACTAATCATTTGGAATGTAGTTTTTAATACTTTATCTGTAATATTTTTTTAAACAAATCTGTTTGTTGATTTTTGGCAAATTTTACTACGAAATTGTGTAGAAAATAATTTAGAACAGTGGGATTTTTTCATGCCACATATTACGACAACGGTTTCTGAGCTTTCGTTTTGGATGGATAAATGTTTTAATTATAAAAATAATAGCACAATGTATCCCATAGTTCCCTAAATGATTGCGAATACTGCGCGTGGAACCGAATACAGCTCGGAACGAGTCACCAAGAAATTTTGAATCGAAATTTATTAACTTTTATAATTATAATATAAGTTGGTAAAAAGATATTAATTGTCTTTTTTTTTTTTTTTTTTTTTTTTGCATAATTTTATATTATGTTCAATAATTCTCGGATATCCTGTATGTCAGAAAACAAGTTAAGTGAAATGTCTGGGTATCAGTTAGGGGGCTTTTAATGTACTAAAGTCAGGGCCGGATTTAGATGAAAAGAGGCCCTAGACTATTCCACTTATGAGGCCCTTTCACCTCCCATTTTTAAGTTTGTAAATTACATGAGAGATAATAAAATACATCATTACTGTGACGTATATCAATATGTTGTGATGGGTACTAATCTTTATAAAAAATGGGGATTGGATAATAAATAAAAAAAATCTACAAACGAACAGACCCAATGAGCCGAACGCGTTGATCTTAACCAAAAAATTTTTATGTTTGTTTATTTGTCATATGTGAATTTCTCCTTATTTTCGAGTCAGTGTTTTAGTGTTTACTGTTTTTAGAAGAATGTCATTCTAATTTTCCTAACAATTTGAATGTAGGCCCCTCTTGATCTTGAGGCCCTATGCTGAAGCCTGTTTAGCCTATAGGAAAATCCGGCCCTGACTAAAATAAAAGTTAAAATAAGATCGCCATTTTTTTACACCGTAAAGTTAAAAAGCTTGGAAACTGTTGCGTTACCTAGAGTGCTGTGGGTCCCAGCGTTATATAAGAGCATTTATGTCTCGAAGAACGATGGTCATCACAACCGAAAACGAGTTGGAAAACCTTTCTGGATGCGAAGGTCGCGCGCTCTCGCCGCGGGAATTCCTGTTTCCAGCGCGTGCCTTTTTCTTTTCTTTTTTCTTTTTTTTTTTTTTTCTTTTCTTTCTCGATAAGAACTTGACGGTCGAAAAACGAGGTTCTTTTCGAGGTCTTTTGGGGAAAGCTGGACGAAAGTCTTGTTTCAGAGATTTGAAACAGAAATTGGCGCTTGATTTTGGATTGCCATATTTCGTATTCCAATGAAAAGAATAAATGGATTGTAGAATTTTGAAAAAACAACCCAAAGAACTTGTGGCTTGCATAAATAAACGAACGATTAATAAAACAGTTCTACGGTTCTTTTTTCCCTGTTAGTTCTAATAAAAATTAAATTATAATCTCAGTTCAATGTGGTTTACTACAACTCGGGTGTAAAACGACTGGTTCAATAACTTCTTACATGATTTGGCAGTAAAAAGACAGAAAAAAAAAGAATTGTTATATATTTGTTATAGTATCAATGAATATACCATTGTGATAATTGATGTTCACTTATTCACTATTTATTGAATGATTTGTTTTCAAATAAGGGTCATTTTGAACAAATATCGTGTTGAACGGATTTAAAAAAGGAGTTGATAAGATTATTAAGAACTTTAAAAATCGGTTGATAAATTTTTATTCTTACTCTAAACTCACATTGCTCGTACTTGAACACGGTAAATGAATTGAACTAATCGGTTGATGAAACGACCGCATGTCGCAACTTTAACAAGCATAGTTTTTCTTTTCTTTTTCTCCCCATCCTTGTAAAAATCGCTTTCAAATCTGACTGACATGTGAGTGGTGGTGGATAGAGAACGGGTTCTTTTCAACCTGGATATGGATCTCGAAAGGCGTGTTGTTTCGCGTATGGGGAATCGGATTAGGCGAAATGCCACTCCGTCTGGGGTAGGTTTTGTGTCTCGCATCTAAGGATCACCCACTCATGGACACAGAAGAATGGGCTTGTTTTACTGAGTTCAAACTGTATAAAAGAACGCTGGATAGTTTTAAAGGAAATCTTGGACGTGTGTGAACTTTGAAACAATCTTAAGGATCCACTCTCTAACATTTTAATAAAACTGTTGGAAATTTGAAAATTTTATTGTCATCATCTTTACTTGAATTTTGACAGGAATCTTCTTTGTTATTCCCAACTTGTTCTGTGATGAAGGACAGATTATTTTGCCTCACATAACGACTTCATTCAAAACAAACAATATTCACATTCGTATTGGCAAGGTTTAATTATTAAATTTTTATCATCTTTTAATGTAGTTTTTTTTTTTTTTTTTTAGATTTTAATCCACCCAGGAAAATACATGGATGTCCTTAGTGTTCTCTATTTTTCTTGTTCGTTATTTCCATTATAACTTATTTACTTTGATTTTATTTGACATATTTAAAATCTTTTCTGATAACTGATTTCTTAATAACTCCCGCTCTAAAAAAGATCCTTATTAGTAATTTATATAAACAAAACTAAAAATGCTAAATAGGGCGGAGTGTCGGCCAAAAAATTTCCGTCTGAATCGAGTTTTTTTATACTGTCTCCTGATTCTAATTATGGACTACGATCTAATGAATTTGGAAAATTTGAGAAATAAATTTAGTGTTTTTAATGAGCTCATATATCTATAAAAAGAATTTTTGGTATTAACGTAGTAATGTTTACAATTTTAAAGGTATAGTATTTACACTCACTTAAAATATGCGCTTGTATTTTAATTCAGCTTACGAAAAATACTTATATCCTATAATAATAGCAGTTCCAAACGAATAAGCAGGGTTAGATTAAAAATAAAAAACTATCGGCGCTCATAACCCAAAACTATGATCTATACCAGAAGTCGGAAACCTTTTGAGTCGGAAGAGCCAAAAATGGCAATTTACAAAAATTCAAAGTTTTTAAAGAGCCACAAAATCTTTCCTGCCAACAATAAATAACAGGTGGGCTGAAAAATTCGTAGGCTGACACATAGATGGCGCTACTAGTATTAAGTCCATATGATTTTTAGTTAGCCCTAACCGTCAAAAGACACGTGTATAAATTTAATAGCTGTTGCACTATTAGTATGTGAGTTATAGCATTTTTGTGTTCATCACGTGCAGTCCACTCGGCTGACTCGGATTGGACTCCGGTGAGAAATGATGGAGCCATGTTTCATCCATTGTCACATATCGACGCAAAAATTCGGGTTTATTACGATTGAACAGCTCCAAACACTGCTTAGAATCATCAATTCATCGTTGTTTTGGGTCGATTGTGAGCTCGCGCGGCACCCACTTTGAACAGAGCTTTCGCATATCCAAATATTCATTTACAATATGTCCAACGCGTTCCTTTGATATCTTTAGGGTCTCAGCTATCTCAATCAACTTCACTTTACGGTTATCAGAAATTGTTTTGTGGACTTTTTGATGTTTTCTTCGGTCACCCTCTTTGGGGCGTCCACTGCGTGCATCGCCTTCGGCCTCTTTTAAATTTAGCAAAGCACTTCTCTACGGTTGATTTTCTTGTTGCAAAGTCCGAATAATGTTTATCAAGCCAAGCCTTGGCTTCAATAGTATTTTTTCGCCAAAAAGCAATGCTTTATTAACACACTAAATTCCTTTTTATCCATTTTTTTCAAACTAACAAAAGTTGCTTCACTAAAAATGCTATAACTCACATACTATTAGTGCAACAGCTGTCAAATTTATACATGTGTCTTTTGAAAGTTAGGGCTAACTAAAAATCATATGGATTTAATACTAGTAGCGCCGATTTAATAATACTAGCCCACCTGTTTGTACTCGCATAAATAAAAAATTTTGATAAAAAAAAAACTAATCTATTTATTCATTATATCATTCTATTTATTCATTATTAGATAATTACTTATTATTTAAGTAAAAAATTAAAACAATTAAACATTTACTTACAACACTAACTTGTACTTTAATAACAAACAATTGAACAAATAAATTCAATGGGAGCGATGGCTTTGCATGGTTATTCAAGTAGAAAATTTAAACTTTACTAAACAATGTAATTTGTATTTAAAATAAAAAAAAAAAAACAATAACATACATTTGAGCAAACAATTTCAATGGGACCATTGGCTTTGCAAGGTTTTAGAAAGTTTGGATAAATTTGGCTCATAACTTGTTGTTTTAAGTTTCAAACACGACTCTAAATTTTCATTTGTTAGTTGGATTCTTACTTTACTTTTAATTATATTCATGCAAGAGAACGCTTGCTCGCTTGAATATGTCGATCCGAAGATAGTCAGCACTCCAAATGCCAACTTCTTCACCTCACTGTAGCAATCTGGAAGACTATTCCATGCGTCGAATATAAGTGCCTCAACTCGCGGCATTTCTTTTAAAGTTGTTCACTTTTGTTGCGTTACGTACTTACATTTCTGGACCACCAACTCTTCCAACTTGCTTTTTAACTCTGTAAATTTTCCCCTACACAACGCATCTCTTTAAATCGATCAATTGCATTTCTAGAGATCCAGTATCAATTCCAAATGGCTCAATATGGATTTCGTTACTATTTGTGTTGAGAGGATTTACTATGAATGCTAGAGTGGTTTTGTTGGTTTCGAATTGCTCAAATCTGTCAGCAAATTCATCTTTAATTTTTTTACAACTGTGCTGAAGTACCTCGTGTCAACAGTTGCACTGGTTTTATCGCGACATTGTTTTAGAAATTGAAAATGAAGTAATTTACCGCTCTGAATATCTTCTGCAAAAATAATTAATTTTTCTTCAAAACAAACCAATTCTTCTACCAAAATATAGACTGGGTTTCCCTTTCCTTGCAGTTTTAGATTCAGCTCATTTAACTTTGCTGTGATATCCACCATAAAGTAAAATTTTTGCAACCATTTGTCGTTCTATAATTCAGGGTAATTAATGCCTTTTTCATTTAGGAATGCATGTATTTCATTCAAGCACAAAGCAAAAACGTTTCAACACCTTACCTTTGGTAAGCCATCGCAATTTATCGTGAAGATGGAGGTCGGAATACTGAGTCTCCATTTCGTTTAAGAATTCTTTAAACTGACGATGGTAGAGTGCTTTTTGACAAGATGCTGTTAACAATCTTGATTACCAAATTCATGACCTCAACTGTTTCGGCCGGAAATGTTTGGACACAAAGCGCTTCTTAGTGTATTATGCAGTGAAACGTAAGAATTTCGTGGTTTATTTTGCTCTGAAGAATCGTTATTGCCCCTTTATTTTTTCCTGTCATACTTCTGGCTCCATCAGTTGCTATTGAAACGATCTTATTGTCTTTAAAGCATTTTTTCACGGCATTCGCTATATCTTCCCCCTCTAGTTCCTGAGAGCGGTAACAATCTGACAAGTTCTTCTTTTGGACCTTGGGAAGACATATGCCTGACAAAAGGGCAACTTGTGCTGCGTCTTTTATGTCGAGACTCATCTTTGGTTTGTTTTTGAAATCACGAAACAGTTCTTCAGATGCACGTATGAAGCAATCTTTGACATACTCACCATCTGTGAATGGTTTGCCTTTTTTTTTTTTTTTTTTGCAATTTTTAGTGATACCGCGAAGCCAGAATAACATTACTTGTAGATTGCGTCCAGTTACTTAACATGAAACTTGATTGCTGTTTTTGGAGCTCGTCGACAGTTTTTTTTTCGTTCTTCGCACGCTGGATATTTACTAGCAAACTGAGTATGTTTTTAGTGAAGTGTCTCTCTAAATTTAATTTCTTATTGTGTGTGAGTTTTTCGTGGCAAGTGTGACAAGTCGGAAGGCCATCTGAGTTGCATATGAAAGCGAACGACTCCGTCCAATCCCGATTGAATTCTAGATGCTCTTCTTCAGTTCTTCTTTTTTTTTTTTTTTTTTTTTTTTTGTAGATGCCATGCTTACGGTGAAGCGGTAATAAAGAATTTTAAAATTATTATTTAGGTATCCTAAACAGCAGATGACAAGTTTTGCAATTATTTACTATGTCAACGTATACCTAAGTAAATACATACGAGAAGCTGGGCATAATGAAATATTATTTATCAAAAAGCATTTTACAACGATATTTCCCAATTAAAAATACTTACCTGAATAAAATAAATAATTCTCTAATAATTTAATTATTAAAATAAATAATTTAGACACGAAACACTGTGTATCTCACTCTCTCACGCATTGATTGACTATAAGTACATAGTTTCGTCACATCTGTGGTCGCCTTCCGTGTGCGGTGATCGCCGACTGGCACGAACGGACTTGCCAGAACGTGTTTATCACGGCGCAGTCTGCACATTTTAGTTTTTTTTTTTTTTTTTTTTTTTAATTTTGGCAAATATTAGATACTTAGTTTACAAGTAAGGGTGTTATGCCCAGCTATGCCGAAATCAATGAAAATTGCCAAACATATAAACAATCTAAAACTGCAAATACCTACCTACTTTGATTCTCAGAGTTCGAAAATAGGTTTATTAAATAACTATTTATAGGTACTTACACTTATAATTATTATTTTAACGCTAATTTTTTAAATAATAAAAGCTATAAAATAGGTAATTTATTAAATATATATTTCAATAAAAACACTTTCGTGGTAATATCCAACTGTAGTACTTTGTTTCTTTTTTGACAATTCTTATTGACTTCAAAGAAGTAGTTAGGTATCTCATTTGGAAAAAAAATACGTATAATATGTATTTTAAAAATATAATGCTTTTTATGTTACCTACCTTTACTTCCGGTTTATTATTATTATTATTATTATTATTATTATTATATATATATATATATATGCACATACATAACTTTGAGAAGATAATTCGCTTCTAACTCTTTTACTTGAAACAACAAACTATACGTCACAGCCAAAGCTCTGATGAAGACACCAAATTGTCTTGCGTCGAAAGCGAATTAAAACCTACATAGAAACATCCGACGACGGCGTCATTCGAGAGCTTCCGATGGACAATCACGGGATGGACGTATCACGGAGGAGGGGTGCGGTGAAAAGCGAGTACTAGGGGTTGAGAGATAGAATCGGTGTCTAATCCTTTAATCGATTCAGAACGATTTTTAAATGTGTTTTTTTCTTGATAAAATAAATAATATTTGCGTATGGAACTAAAGAGCCGCAGCTTCACATCCAAAGAGCCTACATGTGGCTCGTGAGCCGCAGGTTGCCGACCCCTGATCTATACCATAATCCTGGTCCTATGTCATAATCTAATATCCTGGTGCCAGACCAGGGGGGCCGGGAGAAGAAGGTTGCATGCCTTATGTGTCAGAAGCCACGAAGAGTCCAAGTAATAGACTAATATAGAAACCGAAAACATTAAACATTTTTAAATATCTGCATAAAAATAATAAAATATTCATGTATAAATGAATGACAGCAATGCTTGTTTGATGGCTAGCTTTAAAATAATGTTTTTTTGCTTCCTAGTATGAATCAGTCAACGAAAAGGAGTGATTTTACAAAAATTCATTGAGTAATATTATCTCACAAAATGCCAGCCCACACTTTTGTCTTGTTCGACAACGCACTTTGCCATGGCTTCTGAAATGATTTCACCCCAATTGAGTTGTGAGTGGCCCATTGACAGAAATAATCATTTGAAGATGAGCCGCTTCATCATGTCTGGATCGTCTTTGCTGTTGTTATTACTCAAAGATTCAATTCACAAAATGTATGCGAATTTTGTGGCGAATTGTTCATTTATTTATTTTTTTACGATATTGAGGCGTTATTTTAGTGTCTTCTTTCTATAAAAACTATGTGCAAAAATCTACATATATCCGCTAATGTATCCGTGCATAACGTGCGTCTACGGTATCTAAGGTATCAGTATGGAAGTCGCTGTCGTCCTGTTACGCGTACTAATCAAGATATCGATATTTCACTTTACAAAATATTAATCTTTCTTTGATTCTCAGCATTTTTCAGTCACCTTGTACCAATCGTTGAAAATGCGTATTAGTTGGCAGCTATGCAATGGCATTCTTGGAAGAATTTTTTTTAAAATTGGAAGAATTTGTTTTCCTATCAAGAAACAACCAATTGATTTATAAAAAAAAAATTATCGCAAACCTTTTCGGATAAATCGAACAAGTTGAATAAGTGGAACAAATTTTTATAAAAGAGTCTGGAGTCGGATTTTTACTCAGACTTCTGATTCAAACTCCTATAAAAATGTTGAATTCCGAATCCCCACATACGATAACAACTGTTATTTGAAATAGTGGTAAAATACAATACGGAAAAATATTGACGAATTTTTCGGAATTTTTATTCAAACTATACAAATCAGCCATTTGAATCGTCGATCTCCATGTCTCTGTGTGCGTTTTTATGATACTTGCTTCGTCAGAGAGGAAATTTAAAAATTTGCACGAAAACTACTATTTCTTCCTCGTACTACTCACTACGAAAAAATTTGCAAAAAAGTTAACAAGTTATCGATTGGAAATAGATTTTTTAATATAAATGGTTAGTTTTATTAACGTTTTCAATAAACATTGTCAACGGAAATCTGCGAGAAGGTATTAATAACATTAAGTCATTATGGGGTCATGCCGAAAAGTTCCGTTAGAGAAAGTGTCTTGCATTATTTTTAACGAAACATCCAGAAAATCTAGTAAAGTGCTATAAGAATAGTATTAACGAATTTCACTGGAAATCGGCCTGGTGCTTTTCTCTCTGTTTCTCCAGGCCCAGTATAGAAAGTAGCAGTACAATCCCCAAATAAACAGATTTCTTTTGTCAAAGCTTCTGGTAAACGTTTTCATATTAAAAAATCAATTGATAAGAGTGAAGGATAAAAACAATGTATAAAAAAATGCAATTTAAGAAAGATTAAAAATGAAATTATTTTAAGTTAATTTTTTTTTCTTTTGCTGAAATTAGGATGAACGCATAGTGTCGGCATTTAAACTGTGAGCTGCGTTAATGTGAAAATAATTTTTCGCAAGTTATTGATTACGCAAATGGCACGTCAGAAAGGATGTTTTTGTTTAGAATATCTCCTGTTTTCAGATACTGGATAAATAAACTTTAAAAAAAACGGTCTTAAATGAATCGTCGAAAAGATTAAAGCAGGTTTCAACATATTGAACGGATGGTTTTATAAATATTCGTGAAATACATCTAAATGATTTTACAACGTTTATAATTTGTTGTAAAAGAACACGTTGTCCATAAACATGTGTTATCAAGGATTTTCTACTTAATTTTCAGCTGCTATTCCAATATCATTTACAACGTATGCAGTTCATAATTACTGAAATGTCTCCTTATTTTAATTCATTTAAAATTGAATTGAATGAGAAAAAGGATAAGAAGGATGCTGCATAATCTGCGATCGAGTTCTCCTCGTTCTTGAAAACAGTGATTGCAAGAAGTTCGTTTTTGGATTCGAACCTCAGTCCTCCTTGCACAATGCCACTGGATACAATGCGATGGTAACTTGTAGCCATAGGGGGTTTTGAAACTTATTGAGATGAATGGGCGAACCATTGTTCGCCCGTTCATCTGCTGTGAGGGATTTTCTAAAAAGAATAGATATACCAATGAATTAAGCAACGTACTCCTCTGAATTAAATCCCGTGAAATACTTTGGGGAGACGCTATCCAAGATAATTATATCCGCTAAACAACACCCAACAACTGAAACAGATACTCTTAGTGGGCATTTTTACCTCAAGAACTGTTGGATTAACTGCTGGGTGAGTAGCATTTAATCCTTGCACTTAAGGAGGTCACATTTCTAATTAAGGGACATCTGTCATCATTGTTCTTTTTCCACTTGGACAGAGAAACATGTGTACCAAACACAGAATAGTAGCTTACATCGGGGTTTGCTAATTTGGTGCAAAATAGTTCTCATGTGATAATATACCTCACGTCACTTTTACTTTGTAGTTTAACGTATGCGATGATAGATTGGCGATTTTTGGCACCCATCTTTACTGTTATCCATTACTGCTCTAAGCTGTTGACTCGAGGGGAGAAAAAGGCTGCTGTCCTACAACAATTTTCAAAAGAAATTATTCATTTATTTTAGTTCTCAATAAATGTGAATTGAATTTTTCTAAATATTTGACATTTGTGTCCTATTAATAAATTTTCCTCCGAAATGATTTAAATTAAAATATTCATTTATATCAACTTTTTGAAATTTTCCATTATATTTTACAAAAAAATTGTCAGGATTATAAACAAAATATTTCTTTCTATGTATTGTCTGAGAAGTAGAATTTCTCTGAAATTTTAGAATCGCTCAGTAACATGTTTAAGTACTTAATTTCTAGTACAAAAAGAACGGGGGATGTTTGGTCTTCAATTTTTTGTTCCTCCAAAATAGGGAGACACATTAAATAGGGTTCTATTATTTTACTACTTTATGATCTGCACTCGTTAACTTTATTTCGTTTTCTTGACTGTAGTGACGAATTTCATCTGAAAAGAAAGAGCATTGCGTAAGTCGTTCTTCTGGATTTCATTAAGCATCTCGTTTTGAAAATGGTTAACGAAAAATTTTTCGAAAATAAAATTTTATCTTAACATGTATGCAAATGTTTTATGCATGTTAATAGAGAGGTTTTGCATAACGTTTTTTTATCGTCCGGTATTTTTTCTTCCTCGCGCGCATGTTCATAGGAAATATTGTACCTATTGCGCATGCATATCTGTAATAATGTTTCCTATGAGCATGCGCGCTAGGGAGAAAAAAATACCGGACGATAAAAACGTTATGTAAAAACTCTAATATCTTGTTGTAAAATCATTATTCTTAGGTTCGAATGCATGTTTCACCCGTCTGCAAACATGAATACACACCGGCTACAGCATGTCGTGCTCAGATGTCAACATGGGCACTTTCAGAAATGCGTTTTCACCCAACTTTCTCATCACCACTGTCAGTCCAAGTTTAAATTCCATTTATCTTCTCCTATGTAGAAATGATAAGAACTATCGCCTGGCAGATAACTGCCCAAAGTATTTATCTTTCGCCTCAAGACACAATCTTACCCTTTAATAACGTGTAGAAGGTTTTTATGTGTTGACCAATTGACCTATATGTATTTTTAAGCTTTACATGCTGTACAGAAGTAGTATTGATATGTATTTCTTAATCATTATAAAGACAATTCAATTGAGAACATAAGGCAATGAACAATTTTTTTACATTTTGAAAAATATTATGCGCACTGAACTGTAAAACAAAAGTCAATTTCTCACATTTTTCGTTATTTTTGTGGAAAGTCTTTTACTGCAATTGCAAGGTGGTAGTGAGAAACGAAACAAGGGTTTTAGTTCGAGTGCTGTTATAAAGTTTCATACTGTGATTATATAATTGCTTCTACTACCAGGTTATACTTTATGCCGATTTTGATTAACAAGTTTCCACGATATGCTCCAAAACGTTTCAAGGAGATTAAGGTCAGTGTTATTGCTGGCTAACGACATTTTTTAAACTATTTTTTTGTGTGTGCCCTTAACAGAAACATGTCAAGGAACCCTACTCAAATGGAAGGTATCATCATAACCGAAAAGGTCAAGGGCTGGAAGGAATAGTTTTGATTCGAATATAGTTTCGCTATTAAATTAAACACATAAAATCTTCGCATACTACTCAATTCATTCAATATAGCACTCAAAGTATGCTTCAAAGTAGATGTTATGCATTCAGAAAAAAAGAGAATTCTTTATTTTGTATATTTTCTTCTATCGTTACAAAATGCAGGTGTTCTGGTTTCGTTACTTCACAAAACTCTGTAGTTCTTACGACCAATTTATATGCTATTTAGCTGTTTTTTTTTTTTTTTTTTTTTTTTTTTTTTTTTTTTTTGTCTTTGTTTGGGAGATAAAAAAAATAAACTTTTTCCTTGGAATTCAAACCTTGGAAAATTTTGACATCTACCTCGAGCAACCTCGATCGCTTACGTTTACAACACATTCTCAGAACTCGGATAATTTTCTTCGGCCACAGTTTTTATTTCATGGTAGGATGATGTAAGTCTTTTTTCTATTTTTAGCAATTTGCAACTAAATTGGAGAGACTATTTTATAATTTTTCAACGTTCCTGAAGTTTCACTCTTGGCTACGTTTCTCTCGGCATGTTTCTGTGTTGTATTGGTTGCCTTCTTCGCATTACGTTGTTTTATACCCTTCTCATAGTGGCATTTTATTTTGCCACGTAAAATGAATTACACAAATAATTTAAAGAAATTACATGAATAACCGTGGGAAATGTTTGTCAGTCGTCGTCGAAAATTGTTCAATGATTAAAAAATCTGAGAGCTTGTTCAAAGTATGTGCTCAAAGCAAAGCGGAATTTTTCTTTTGGTTCATTTTTTGTTGAAAACTTCCGAGTCTTAGACATTCACTCTGTTTTCATCAGATCGTTGGGATTTCTTCTAGTATTTGTTAATTTATAATTGTTTGTATACAAAAACAATTCAACATGATAAACAGCATTGTAGTTTATTTAAAAACATTTTTCTAATGACATACATCGCAATAAGAGTTGCTTAATACTTACATATATATATACGAGTAATAATAAATCTGCTGCTTCTGATTTTTCACAAATAACACATTCATGTGTTGCACCAACTCCGATTACCGATGAACCACGCTGCCTCCTATTTTCTCATTAAACCGCTGCTTTTCTTTTCTATAATTAGACGCTGACTTAACGTTTCTCTGAGTGTACTCAAAACAGTTTTTCATATGCTAATTAAAAAATTTTAAGGGTTTGGTTTTTTTTTTTTTTTTTTTTTTAATTTTTTATAACTATTCGCTTTGACTGTTGCTTTTTCTCATCGTTCTGCTAATCCTTCTGCTCATTTCACTTCACTTTCACTTAGCGGGAGCTTCGAGTTTGCTACACTGCTCCATGCACACACACACATATATACATAAAGAATGGAAATACAGGATGGCTATAAATTTTTTTTTTTTTATATATACAGACTTTGGAAAGCATGGGAAGATGAAGAGATATTTTGGCGCTGCTGTCACTTACGCACTATGAAATTTCTACAATCTAGGCAGATCTTCAAAATTTCCTAGTTCATACGTGAGCTGTATGAGCTGCTTCTAGAGCTATTCGAAACGAAAGAATTACAGTAATTACAATGAATACATGGAAAATGGATTATGTCAAGTTTCATTATAATGTTCGAATAATATAAAAATGCACTTGCAGAAAGGGATGGCAACAATATGAATCTCCCAGAAAATAATGTTCTATTCGTCAACGTCAGGGTCCCCAGGGATTTTATGCAATAATCTCTTCAATATTATCAATGTGCTAACCTTCCCTGTGAACAAAATATTGCAACCAGTGTGTAACTTTCTCTACAGCTGCGCTTAAACTGTCACTTAGGATGTTTGTCGTCGTATGTTCTATCTATGCTCTTCTAATTCGTCTTATGCTCTCTTTCAAGGAACTCAGATTTGTAACTCCACCAGCAAACACGACGAATTTAAAGTACCTCCACAGTCAAAAGACACATGGGGTAATGTCTGGGGAATTGCATGGTCATCCCAGTGGAAAATAATAGCTCATAACTTTCTCATTACCAAAATGCAGCTATAGAAAAGTACCGAACGAAGAATATGGGGTCGCGCTCTATCTTGCATAAAGATTGTTATATTGAAGCTCTGTCTTTGTTGCAATTCAGGAATGACAAAAGTTTCCCTATTTGCCGATATTTCTTACCAGTAACGTCACAGGTAATAGGATCTTCTGTCACGAAGAAATTTGTTAAATCTACTTAGAACGTGCAAACTTCAATGTGAGTACGGGACAGCTGCGCTGAAACCATTACCTATCTGTGACTTTCGGTATTGTTTGAGGTATCATCTTCCCAAGTCTTCCATTGCCTGTATAAGAAATTTGGTTTCATTCTGTTCATTAATTTTAACAAGCAAGTTGCAGCAGATTTCGGATCTTGAACAACTCCTTCGTTTTTTTTATTTGAGGGAAGTGAGTCTGAAGCACTTCAGAGTTTATATTCAGCAAATGTATTTTTTTTTTTTTTTTTTTTATGAATTCGAACTGTCTTTCTATGAAAAACTCGTGTAGCGAATATCGTTATGACTTTTCTTGTGCAAGCTGATTGTATTTCTAATGCATTCAATTTTTTTCTCATTTGAATTTTTATATTGATATGCTGTGTCCCTTATATGAATGTATATATATATATATATGTTTGTGTGTGTGTGTGTTTGTGTGTATGAAAATCTGAGCATAATGCTCATTTAAATGGATTGCAATAACGTTGCAACAACAACTTTACGGTTGCAACAGCAATTTAACGGATTGAATTTATTAACATTGCGTACAGTTATTTTGTAAATTGCTAACGATGAATGGTAACAGAATTTATTGTCATGGGAGATACATATCGCAAAATAAAAATAAAAGATAGCCACTTACAACTTTTAGTATTTCATAAGAAGCCTTAATTTTTTCCACTCTGCCATAAAGCACGTTTTATGTGACACAAAGTATATGCGATTTCTCGGAAAGTTGATTATAACACACCTGTGTCAACAATAAATGAAACAATGGCGCGTCGAGCCCTCCTGCTCCATGTCTTGATGGGGTTTCGAGAGCAACTTAACTTTGAGAAAATCTAAACATTGCATAAGAAATAAGCATTCGCTCATAAATTTAAATTTGTCCTGTGTGTTGTGTCAACATGTTCATTTCACTGGACTGAAATTCACCGGAATGTGTCCACGTTATTGCTGTAGTCATGAAGCTCATACTTAGTCATAGGGATGACAACAGGGTTTAATAGTCACAAGAATATACCAAATGTTCAACAACCACAGCAAATACTCCCACAAGTATTGTAAGAACATAATGATGATCCTCCTTCATCATAACTTGAAACTTCCCTTACCTTGAAGCTAGAGAACTTTGAACTCATCCCTTCTACTATCTCCTACTCTGATATAACCGAGAAGAACAAAATACCTTCAACTTATCCAACAGTTCGCCCAACATGCTCCGTTTCCGTAATGACCGACAGCAATCTAACAGAAATAATTTGTCAGCCACTTGGAAAACTCAAACCACTTCCCATTCAAAATCTCGATGCTTTGCAATCAGCATATAATATCCACCTGTACTAGTGTTGGTCCTCGGAAAATTGGATCTACCACTCAAGCTAAATCAAACACAAAGACCTCTTTCGCCGAGGGCGGCCTGATGGCCAATTGGCTAGCGTTCTGGCCTTTGGTACCACAAGCTTCAGGTTTGAATCTTAGCGGGTGGCATGGATGCTTGTGAGTGGTTCTGAATCCACGTTAAACTGTAGGTATATTGAAACCTCGTGTTAACTTTGTCCCGATCTGTTTAACCCTCGTGTGTACAAGATGACCGTACAATCTTTAGCCAAGATATTATATAGTAATAAACAATATTCAAAAGACAATTGAATCCAGAAAAACGAAGAATCAATGTACGAAAATAAACAGTATTCAAAGGATACAAAAGTATTAAATAGGAATAGATGTATCGAATCACTTTTGACTCCACCGAATCTGCATCCATGTCAACAGATAGTTGAAGAGAATGTCGTGTAATTCAATGAAAATCACATGACTTTAGGCTAGTTTATTTTACATCGAATTAAATTAAAAACCAGAAATTTTTTTTAACCTAATGACATGTGCATTACTTGGGTTTCTAAACAACTTTTATTAATTTATTTCAATTGAATATGAGCACGGAGTGTTTTAATTGATTACTTTTATTGTTCAAATCCTTGAAGTTTCATTGTTTGTGCTTAGCGCAGCCCTTGTGCCTACATAAACATGCCTGAAATAAGAATCTCAGCCAAATTTAATAGTCACAGAAATATTAGAACCACCCATAAAATTGTGCAGATTTTCTGTTCAGTAATCTCTCTTTTACAGCATTGAGCCCATTTCAATTCATTTATAAGCTCGAGATTACTTGCAGCCCAACCATTTTTAATTCTCATGTGTATTCGTTGATGTCATTTTCGCGAATTTCATCAAAACGAATAAACATGTTTCACCAGGATTTTTGCGTCCTTTATTTCAGACATTTGAAGATCCGAAACACACAATTTTAACACATTTCAAAAAGATTTATTATAGCTTCAAATTTTTGCAACATTACAGCACTCGATACTGGGATATCATCACATATATTAAAAAAAAATGAACGTAAAAAAAAAATAGATTTGTCTTTCCAAATCGTTTATATTGAGTCCTTTTTAAATTTTTTTTTTTTTTCAAGACGGGTCAAGGTTTTTCGAACTACTCTGTCTATAGTGTTGAAATATCAAATTTAATTGCAGATTCTTAGAGTTGCAGTTGTTGCATTGGTGAAAAAAGAATGATATATATTTTTTTGACAATCAGTACATAAACATTTTAAAATTTGTTATCAATATATAGAAAAATGAATTAAAACTTTTTTTTTCTTCCCTCTAGCATATTCGATGCTATATTTATACATATATATACACATATAAACATCTCTATTGCTTGGTGAGTTGAGCTTCTATTTTGAAACAAAAACCACCTTAAAAAAAATTCAAAAAACCCACCCATAGATTTCCTATTCACCCACCTGGACTAGAGAACTTTCCATATTTTGCCAAAATATGGTGGGTGAATAGGAGTGAGGTCCAGGTAGGTGAGTAGGAAGTCCAGGTGGGTGAATAGGAAACCTGAAGGTTGGAAAATATTTCTAGGATTTAAATCGTAGGAGGATGAGAGCTCCTTTCCCAAGGGGGTCCCCGACTCAGCAAGCTCCTGTGAATAGCAGGTGCACCCCTGTAATGCTAAATCTATATGATTATCCTCTTAAGCAAGTATCAAATAATGAGTCTTGTGTTCCTCTCAGCAGACTTGCTCAATAAGATGGACGTGTAGTGAGGAAGCGAAGTGCGCGTGCGCAGCTGGGGGGGGTCGCCGTCCTGGACGCGGAAATGACCCACATTCGCTCACTTTCATTTTCGCCGATTCGCTCTCTCTCTTCTTGAGAGCTTCCCATCCCCGTGACGTCACGATTTGCAATGGAACTTTCAGATAAAAAGAATGTTTTGGTGACATAATAGACAACAACGGTTTTGGCAGAATTTACTTGAAAGTGCATTCAATGTTCTGCGTATTTTACTTAACCTGCAACACATTCGATTATTTATAATTGAACAAGTTTTGACGCTGCAATGTTGTGTTTATAGAATAATGATGCTTGATGGGGATTCGAATTCACAAAATTGTTTACTTCATTCAGCATTAACATATTGAAAAATATTTATTTTGATCGTAACTTTTAGTAAATAATTTCCCGGTGCATGAAATTCAGAATGAAAAATAGTTTCAATAAAATTAAAAGTGTTCTTCATTTTGAAACGATACTTGTAAATTATGAGGAATGTGTAACGAGTCAATAGATTGGAAGTTCTTGAAGTAAACACGCACCCTAAGGTAAAGAAATACGAATGACTTTTGGTCCAGGAGCCCGGCAATTGAAAGCGACAACAGGTTGAGAATGAAGCGAAAGGTCAAAATTCTTCTTCACTTTTCATTCATTCGCGTTGCTTAGATGGGCTTGTGACACCGAAATTAACGGAATACATTTTTCTTTCTTCCTTTCTTTTTTCACGCTTTTGTTTTCATTCTCTGTTGTTGAAATAAATGTTCTATTTGTTTTTTCTGGTGGTCGATCTGAATTAGAATGTTTACTTCGTAAATAACGATACTTCCTTAAGCAAATTTAATTGAATTTCATAAGCAATACAAACATCGGATCATTTCAAAACTTCGTTTAATCTAAGGCAGTGGTTCTCAAAGGGAAGATTTTCGGATGCGCTCTGTGGTATTCAGAGAAATGTGTGTCCAGATATAAAAATAAAAAGTTACTTTAAGTCTTGTCAGTTTTTCCGTTCAAAGATAGCTTTCATTACAAACAACTATCTTTCTAGTTGCTTATCAAATACATTCCTAAACAATTAAGAGATCATTGGGACACATTAGGCTCCTGTTTCTCATTAACGCAAGAATGGATAAACTAAATGTATGTTTCATTTTTTTTATTGCATTGTTTTTACTGCAATATTTGATTTAACATGTTTCTCAAAAAAAAATGTATAAAGGGCGTTGTGGACACTCCAACTTCAATAAGTTTGAGAATCACCTCTCTAAGGATTGAACCGCTATTATACTTAGTATATTAGCTATTATACTTAGTATTATTATATCTTCAGCATCTGTGTGTCTGCATCAACAGTTGTCTACCTATCATTGTTTTGAGTTAGACTGTGTTTTTGAAAATCATGAACTACAGCTTGGAATAAACTGAAATGTGTCATCTTTTCTATAGAAATGCATTTTAATGGGTGATATTCAGTGAGTAGTGTATCGATGTCGATATAGTACTGACAACGTAAAAATGACAGCCTACGTGGGAAAGGACCTGGAATTTGAATCTGAATGGAGCCCAGTTACGATTGTAGTACTAACGAACAGTTCATCTGTACGTATGATGTGATTAATTACTTTTTAAAGTTTTCTTAACACTGATAGGAATACCTGATTAGTAGATGCGATGATGGTAGACTTTCATACGAGACATTCTGGTGATCTGATTCGACCATTCAGACGAATCATTTATCCATCTACAGTTATCATATGTATAGTTATCAGATAAGAATCTGTTACGAATTCCAAACCTGTTGAATCTCGTTGACGCGAATTTCTTTAGAATTCTTATTAAAAGGTATCAAAAGAATCCTAATTTTTTTTTTACATTTCCAATGGCAAGGCCATACAAAAAGGGGGAAAAAAATACAGAATAACAAAGAAAAATAAAGTGTACACAAAAGAGTTCTCTAGCTAGCAGTATCTCACCGTCTCGGACAGAATCCTAAACTAGTGGGTGGCATTTAAAAGTACTGATAATATGGATATGTTTCAGGTGATTTAGTATTTTAAATAAAACAAATTTATAGTTAAATTGTTAAATTAGATGAAAATTTATTCATAAAATAAAATTAAAATGCAAACATATGTTTTGAATTATGTGCATCAGTACGAATCATGTCTTGTCGACACTTTAAAAATACAAGCACTCAAAAGAAATAAAACTGGAATTTTAATTGGACCGGGTCATAAATAATCCAAATACTAGTTTTTTGAGTCGGTGTTTCCTAACGCAAACGACAAAAGAATAAAACAGTAACAGTAACTGTTTAACAGTAACGGACCTTTTACAGTAACAGTAACTGCTTAACAGTAAAACAGTAACGGACCTTTTACATAAACGTATCGTTTCTCTTATTTCGCTGAAACATCAAGAGCCTAAACACCCTACATCAGAATGAAACACCATCTATTACATGTACGAAAAGCAGAATGAATCAATCTTCTTTGAGACAGAATGTGTCCACACCGATTGATCTAAGTGGCCCTTCTCTAGTGGATGCCTTTTGTCGTGAAGGTCTCATTTGGGTAGACAACAATGCGCGTCTGCAACACAGGTGCTTCCTGGTCAACTGGGAGGAAAGGAGAGGGGGGGAAGCAGCCTCTGCGAAGTGTTGATAAATGATTAGATAATAATTGAAATCAGTCGTTCCTTCTCGTAACTGGAGCGCTGACCGACTTTCATCTCTCTTTGTCAATGAATTAAAGGCTGGGCTTTTGGTGTGACGCCATTCGAAATGGAAGTGCAAGTTTAGCATTAAAAAAACCCCACAGATAGCCTCCTGTATTACCCCATCCTCCCTAATTGTTAATGAACAATACCGGCATTTAGGAAGTTTTGAGGTCGTCATTTCGCCCGTGCACTCGGCAACTTGCATATAATTTTGTCATAAACCTTTGCATTATTAATCAGTAGCTCACCGACGGGCGAATGAGCAGAAAAAGATGTATAAAAATCGTCCAGCGGACTGCTGGATTGCACTTTGGTTTTCCGAACCAAAATTTCTGTGCCTAGCGTTTCACCACTATTTTTAAAAGGGAGGATATTACATTTTCACGATGGTGCACGACGGATAATTTTTACAAATTGCTCAGAATTTTTAAAAACGGCCGTCAAGCAGAGTAACAGTTTGAAATCGTTCTTTCAAAGATTGTTTTTCTGCTTTTTAGTAAATTGAACCGTTGTTAGATTTATACAGCAAAAGCGATAGAAACTTGCGAAATAATTTATTATCGTACTTGTACATCGTGTTTCCATATGTCCCACTTACGAATGCTGCTAGTAACAAACCAGTGGGTGATGAGGGGAGAAAAATGCTTTGCACAAGTACTTGTCAGGGTAATTGAATGCACTTGGGTGTCGAATGGGAGTAAATCCAGAAATCTCTCTCCCGACAGCCTTATTGTCAGTGCAAATTACTTCTATACACTACGTCATAATTACCACAGTCTCCTTGTTTCTGCAAGCAGGGACTGCAATGAATGTCCTCAGTGGATTCAAACTTAAGCCTTCTTTTGCACATTAAGACAGGACCACAATTCGTACGAGGAATTGATATGATTTATAACCACTCCTTGTTTTTTCGTTGAACCTCATGCTCGTATCCAGGGCTATGCAGGTTTCTACCAGTGAAGGTAAACCATCGGTGATCCTCATGTACACAGCGAACAACCCACCGGTGGAAGTTGAGTGATAGGACAGTGCGTTCCGTAAGGACTGTTAGGGGTGATTGCTTCGCGTTTGAATGGCGACGCGAGAAGCCTTTACACGCATTGTAACAACACCATCGAATTGTATCGTTTCTAACGCGATCTGGTTGCCAAATGGCTATCGCTTCGGCTTTTGGTATCTCAGGCTTCAGGTTCGCATCCTGGAGGTGGCATGGATGTTTGTTAGGGGGTTTGGAATCTACATTAAACTGTAGGTCCCGGTCTGTTTAGCCCGAATTGTGCACAAAATGACCGTAGACCAAACCAACGTTTCTGATATCAGTGACTGCAACAATGCCACCAGGGGAATCGAACCTCCATCCTCCTGCACGTTAGCTGCACCTGCCATGATATGTTCAAAAGTTAAAGCTATCAGCAAACGTTAAGCAAAAGGGGGATTCGAACCTCCCCCTCCCAAAAAAAAAAATAGAATAGAATAGGCGCTGGTTATCTTTCCTAACCCCTCCTTAATAGTCACACTTGTAGCTGCCAGTTTTCAAATGTCGCAGGTGACTGCTATTCATCCTGACATTCATTCCGCAGGCGGCGTCACCCAACCGCGACGGAACTCAAAGCGCCGCAGCTCCACTGGCACAAAAACTCGGAAGGAACCCGTTTCTCAGATGTGGGTCCCAAACAAACACGCGTTTTCCTTCATCAGTCTCAACCCATCCTGAATGGGTGATCAGGGTTCGACGCGAAAGGTTTATTTTTCTCTTTACCTGAACATATTAACACATATTTGGAATGATAAATTCATTTTATAATAAGTCCTTTGATGTAATAAGAGCCTTTTTTTTTTTTGTTTTCGTTCTAACTCGAGCACTCGTTGGCGCAGTTGAAGGTCGATTTGCGGCCAAGAAGTGGCTCATGGCAACAGACGGGGTGGGGCACTTCGACCCCCTTTGAGTGACCACCTGCGACTCGGTCGCACCCACGGGGCGGGGGGTCCAGACATCGTGAGCTCCAATAAATCATACTCGGATACGAGGTCTAGGACATTCATTTATTCTTCTAAAATGTGAAAATGTTTTTGCTGGGGCGTTTGTGCAATTTTATTGTAAATGCGTCTGATTCCTTGGCTATGAGCACTTCGTAGGTCTAACTTTGTGACTGTTTCATTCATTCAGGAATGGGTGTTTAAAGTGGAGAGGGTTTACAACTTCTTTCCTTTTTTTGAGTCGAATCCTTTTTTGCACAATCGTAGGCTGCTCCTACGACAAACCTAAAACGTTTAAATGGAAAACATTTCCAATATTCAATATTTTTTGTCTGTCAATCTCCCAACTCAGGTAGTTGGATCAGAAAGACGCAATTATCAAGCACTGCAGAGTATCACTCGAAGAGTTTTTTCTAGAAGCTGCTTTTGAATGATCGATGCAAGCTGATTTTATGCACTTCGCAGTTTGCATCATCTGCATTCGGCATGGGTTTGCTGGAAAGTAAATGGGTCGGGTGGAACACAATTGTAAACAAGTCATTTCAAAAACATGCCAGAGCGCCCAAGAGTGGAAAGTCCCTGTTCCGAATTATGTACACAAATTTTCGAAAACTCTTCATGGCAAGTCTCCTCAGATTGGCCACGAATTAATTATATTTTCTCTCATTTGAATTCCATCAGTATAAGGTTTACTGAAAATACGCCATCTTCCTGAAAGACGCGCTCGTCCCAAGACGCGTCACTTGTTTCGTCCCGATCTTCGTTCATTCCTTTATTGGATGTTATTCCCTGCACATCCAGTCGTCCTTTTTGTAATACACTTTTTATTTTTTAAAACAAGGAAACTTTGCCACCACAATTTGTAAACCCTCCCCCTCCCCAAACACACATGAAATGATACAGGTGTGGTCTCGCCACTTTCACTTCAAGCACTGATGTGTGTCTATCCCTATCCTAAGTCTTTGCTTGATAGACAAGTCGCTCTGGCCTTTCATGACGTTGGCTTCGATTTTGAACCCTGGCGGTGGCATGGATGCTTTCTAGCTGTTCGGAAACCATTTTAAAGTGTGGGTCCCAGTCTAATGAATCACGCGTTCAAAAAATGACCGTAGAGCAACAAACCTATTATAAACATGGAAATTATTGATTTGTCTTTTTCTCGGCATGCTGCAGACCTACTTTGGAAACCCATCCTATTCTCCACCAGGTCGCTGTGATTTTTTTTTCTCAAGACAGTGAACATAAATAATAAACGAAACCATTTCGATTTTTTTTTTAGGTTGTTTCTTTGTAGTAGCGATCCAAAAGAACGTACTTTTTCTTTTAATTAAAAAAAACTGCACACATCACACTGTTTTTTTTTTCCTATATAAATCTTAAAAGTTATCGGGATCCCATTTTAATAAGGCCAAGCGTGGCCATTTAACCGAAGCTATTGTTAAGTTTAACTGCCCATTGCGTCAGGTCCCTTTAAAAAGAAGTGGAGGTGCCCCCGATTCGGCGCCGAAGAAAAACCGATTCCTGGCATCGCGAAGATTTCCGATCGCATTGTTGCGCGCCCTACTTCTGGGGTGTGCCCCGAGGGGCACTCTCGCTTTCCGCTCAGGAATGCAGGAAGCGAAACCCGTTTCCGAACAATGGCACACTTCGAGGGGCGCCCGCGTCTCTTCGGCGCGCTCGAAGAACTGTGCAGCTCACCGATCTGGTGAGCAGTGGTCCTCTCACTTTGGTACGAATAGTTTGAGCATTCCTCTTTAAATCCAACACAAAAACTTTCCATCTTGCTGATGCAAAGTGTCCATCTCAGATTTAAAAATTGGAATTTTAATTTACTTGCCAAGCTACGAACGGATCCTCTAGATTAGAAGACATCCTCTAGATCCGCTAACAACAATGTTACAGCGACCTGATGGCCAAGTGGCTAGCGCTCTGGCCATTGGTACCGAAGGCTTCAGGTTCGAATCCTGACCGTGGCATGGATGTTTGTTGGTGGTTCGGAATCCATGTTAAACTGTAGGTCCCGGTCTGTTTAGCCTAAAGTGTGCACAAGATGACCGTAGAACGACAAACCAATCTTTAAATCCAATACAAAAACTTTCCATCTTACTGATGTATAGTGTTGACCGAGTGGGCTAGTGCTCTGGCGCTCGGTCCCACAGGTATTGGGTTCGAATCCCGGCGATGCTATGGATGTTTGTAGTGTTTCGGAATCCATTTTAAGCCGAAGGTCCCAGTCTCATAGGACCGTAGAGTGCCACAGAGCCCAATCAGACTTCTTCTCACCCACATCATTTCCTAACTGTAGTAACTGTAAACCAACTCTGCTCTAGGCTAAGCGATGTGGTGTGGTGTAGTATTAGTAATTATGTATAGTGTCCATCTCAGATTTTAAAATTGGAATTTTAATTGACTTCCCAATCTTCGAACCGAGCTTCTCTAAATCAGAAGCTCAGAGCGCTAACAACAATGTTACAGTGGTCTAGTGGCCCATTGGCTAGTGCTTTGGCCATTGGTACCATAGTCTTCAGGTTTGAATCCTGGTGTTGCCATAGATGTTTGTGAGTGGTTCAGAATCCACGTTAAACTGTAGTTCCCGGACTGTTTAGCCCTCGTGTGCACAAAATGATCGTAGAGCGACTAAACATACAAACAAACCAAACCTCTAGATCAGAAGTTCAGAACGCTAACAATAATATTACAGCGGCTTGGTGGCCCATTGGCTAGCGCTCTGGCCATTGGCACCATAGGCTTCAGGTTTGAATCTTGGTGTTGGCAGGGATGTTTATGAGTGGTTTTGAATCCACGTTAAACTGTAGGTCCCTGTCTAAGGAGCCTAAAGTGCTCGCAAAATGGCCGTACAGCGGCAAACCAAACCAAACAATATTACTGAAGACCTATTTTAGAAGGATATCAGCTCATTCGTTCGAGACGTCTAGATTCGTCTGACCCCAGGTGTTTGCAGTTTACGAAAGATCCTCCAGAAAGTCAAATTCTTTGATGTATGATCCAAAATCGACATCAGACGGAGTAGCCATTCTGATGTTCGAAGCGTGCCTCTATCCAAACTGCAACGAGGCGGCTGGATGGAGCACGCTAACAGCTTCCACTCTCGGATCTGTTAGCAGCTTAAGATAACCAATGAAAATACTCATGAGAGCATTACGCTATCGAAAAGTAAAGTGTTGGGTGCAGGGCCGGATTTTCCTATAGGCTAACTAGGCTTTAGACTAGGGCCTCAAGATCAAGAGGGGCTTACATTCAAATTGTTAGCAAAATTATAATGACACTATTCTGAAAACAGTAAACACTGAATCAAAAAAAAAAAGGAGAAATTCTACACATATGAGTAATAAACAAACATAATAAGTAATTTACAAACTTAAAAATGGGAGGTGAAAGGGCCTCATAAGTGGAATAGTCTAGGTCCTCTTTTCATCTAAATACGGCCCTGGTGGGGCGTGTGTGTCCCTTAAGGGGAAGAGGAAGACACGATTTATCTCCAGTTGTAAAATGAAACTTACCTGAAGTAAATAAAAAATTAATAATATAACATTTTTCGCTGGATATGAATTATCCAAAAGCACTTATGATGATCGCAGTATTGGAGAAATTATTATTAATTCTGTAAAACACTCTATTCTTTTAAGGTAGAAATAATTCAAAATGACTTTTTCATCGAAACAATTCGAATCGCCCCTCCACCGCAGAGCGCGCAGTGAAGGCGACAGCTTCCATTCCCAAGGCCTTCCAGAGACCTTCCCCTCCCGCATGGGAAGGTTCTCTTGCGGTTACAGCTAAACGGGCGAGTTTTTCTTTTCAGAGTTTTTTTTTTATCTTCGGGGATAATTTTCCTTTCGTTTGTGGAAAGTGAGTGCCAACAAAATGACATTTCTTTTTTTTTCCGCCAATCACGGGTCCAATTTTTATTTACCTTGGGGGTTGATTTGAGATTCGTGACGATAATTTCAGTCGAAATGTTTCTAGAGTGTGTTTTTTTTTTTTTTTAATTTCTTTTATTAATTAATATTAATGGAACGTCCATGATTTTTGCGGAGATAAATGGCAGGCGCAATCCTCAATGACAGGTGCAATCACCGCAATTTAGGGCCGACAAGAGTGGGCCGACAAATTGTTACTTCCTCGTCTACCACCGCACAAACAGCCAATAAAGGTGAAAATAAGGAAACCTTCATTTTAATTTTTACCAGAAATTTGTTTTTCTTGTCTACTAACCTACACTCATGTCCATAAATTAAGGATAATTCAGAATCACACAGAAATTGAACTCTAAAATAAAAATTTCACCTGCAGAATTATCACACACATCTTGAAGAAGAATATGCAAATTACAGGAAACCACCAGATGGCGCGGATAGTACGTCACAACGACGAGAGTGTAAGAGAGGAGTATATAAGGATGGTGGCAAAGAAGTAAAATTGTTCACAAACGCTTTAAAGCCTTTCAGTGCAATAACCGCATAGTTATGGCACAAAGGAAGCATTTGGATGATTTTTTACGTGGTAGAATTATCGGACGACTAGAATGTGGACGTACCCAGCTGGAAGTATCCGAGGAACTTGGAATCGCCGAGAGTGTCATCTCCAGGCTTTGGCAACGATTCCAAGATGATGGTAATGTAAGTAGATGTTACAGCACAGGTCGCCCCCGAGTTACAACGCCGAATGAGGACCGGTATTTAGCAGTTACTACCAAAAGAAACAGACGGAGCACAGCATCAGACCTGTCACGTCAGCTCTCTTCAGCTACCGGTACGACAGTTTCAAGGCAGACCGTGTACAGACGCTTAGGGCACATTGGTCTATATGCTCGTAGGCCTGTCAGATGTGTTCCACGTACCGCAACTCAATGTCGCCTGCGATTAACCTGGAGTAGAGAGCATGCATTGTGGACACCGCAACAGTGGTCTGGTGTGATGTTTTCCGACGAGTCCAGGTTTAGTTTGCAGTCTGATTCTCGCCGGACTTTCATATGGAGAGCGCCAGGTACTCGTCACCACCAAGAGAACACCATTGAACGACACCGTTACGGTGGTGCAGGATGGCTCTTTGGGGAGGAATTATTCTTGGTTCCAGAACTGACCTGCATGTTCAGAGTGTAACGATGACAGGCCACATCTATCGGGATATCATTCTGGAACAACATGTACGTTTGTTTTGGGGCGCCATGGGTGCTGAATTTCTGTTTATGGATGACAACGCCCGTCCTCACCGTGCAAACATTGTAGACGAATGCCTTCAATTGGAGGATATCACCCGTATGGATTGGCCAGCATACTCACCGGACTTGAATCCAATAGAGCATGTGTGGGATATGCTTGGCCGACGAATTGCAGCCCGTCAACCCCCCTCCCAACTGTCAACCGGAACTTCGGAGGGCATTGCTTGATGAGTGATGTAATATTCCCCAAGATCAGATTGATAATTTGATACTCAGCATGCCTAGGCGTTGTAAGACCTGTATTGCATCGTCCGGGAGACATACTCCATATTAACCATCATACTAACCATGTTATACTGTTTTTTGTAAATAGGTTCTTTTTTTGAAATTTGCTCCAGGGAGTAAAAATCGCAATTTTTATTAATTATATCAAACATATAGCATCTTTTTTGCTCTTTACCTTTTGTTTAATAAATAGACTTTACAAATAAGTCAAATTTGTTTTGCTTCTGTCTCTTTCTTTGCCTGAACTTCATTATCCTTAATTTATGGACATGAGTGTAATAAGAAAACACTACGTGCTAAGACACATGATTTTAAAGAATCGTAAGCCATTTCTTGCCGATCCAATGTTAGTGTTATTAAACACTAAAAACATTTTATAGTTGCCAAAAATACTGCGACTCAATTCCCTATTACCGATTCCTTCTATTAGTTCACACTTTCCCTATATATATATACCTTGTTCAAATTTTCAATCGTTCATAAAATACTTTTTATTCCTCACTCAAGTTCAAATACCTTTTTTTTTTTTTTTTTTTTAACTTGTGGTGGATGACACTTGACGTTAATACGGTTTTTTCAAATATTAATTCAGTAATTAAATTTTATTAATTCCTTTTAGTTTTTTTTTTTTTTTTTTTTAGATTTAAGTTGCATATATCTACCAATAGATGGCGCCCGATAAACTTAAAAAATGAATGAAAATTATTTATAAAGGACTTTCTGCAATAGAGTGAAAAAAATGTAGGAATTGACTTAAAAATTTTTTTTTTTTTTATATTACTTGTTTTTAGAAAAAAAGGAAGATTTTGTCGAATTATTTAAAGGCAAACTGAAACACACCAAACCTGTCTCCAATAATGTCAAACTGCTCACGAAAACGATGTTTTTAGTCTTTTGCTGTTTTCAGTCATTTAGCTTATTTTCCCTAAATGTAGCAATTAAACAAACAAAACAGAAGAGAAAAGCATCTTACATAATTTTTTATAATCCATAATATACTGACCATAACAATTATGAAAATAAAAGGGAACAATTATTTTCGTATTTAGAAGAAATGTTCGCTCTGTGAGACCAGCTATTGCTGGATCTAACGTGGGGCGTATTTTTAGCAAGATCAACTCAGGAATACATGTGGATGAAACACTCTCTGATGGCTTCGACAAGTTTTACTTATTTATTCTTTCTTATTTAATCTTTGCTTTATTTATTTATTAAGTTCTCAACTAGTCAATCCTCCATGTTGATTAAATGCATTCATTTGTTTAATCCATATTTCATTTTTATTTATTCTAATTGTGTTTTTGATATTCCTCTGCTATATTTTTAGAAATCGATTTTCATTTGCATGAGGAAACTTAAAATAAAATTTAGATTGAATTTTGTAGATCGAAAAGACGTGAAATATAATAGTTGATTTGTAGTGAAGTTGTTTTTAAAATGAACACGAATTAACGACTTTCTAAACTCCGATTTCACACTTTTCCTCGATATTTTTTTTTCTTAAAACTTTCTGTAAAACTTGATAAATTTTGCTGTTTAAAAAATATTATGGTGCTTATGAAAACTTAGTATTGTGAGGTCCTATCAGTTAGTTCAGGGATGGGCAAACTTTTTCGATCGCGGGTCAAAAATCGGGAAAAAAAAATAGTTTAGCTAGCCAAGATAAATTTTTCTAAAATTTTAAGAACAATATACACATATTACAATTTAAATATGTTAATGAGGTGAATGAAATTGTAATTTCATTTTTAAAAGTTCCGTATATTGAGGTTCGATGTGAGATGTACTGATTCTAAGGAACGAGGCTACACAGCGTAAAAAAAAAATAGAAGGGCAGTGTTTTTTTGCCAATTAATATCTCTTATTTTCTCCTAACTACCAGATATTTATGCAGATTTAGTTTAATGACCCTTTTTTTTTCATTTTAGGCAAAAATTAAACATACACCACTAATATTAATAATAAAAATTAGTAAATACAATTTCCGATGCATAAAAAAGTAGAAGGACACTTGGCTAATATATTTAATTTAGTGAGTTGTTCTTTAGTTAAATAGTGATTTTGTACTTTGTTTTATCCTTTTCTGTCAAAAAAATCTAATTTCTTTAAAAGTTACGCTGTTTCTCCGTTCTCAGAAATGCCTAAAGGAATACCTTTGAACGATTTTCAAAAAGGCCAAATTTCTGCATATCAAAATGATGGTAAAGGTGTCAGACAGATTGCTCGATTGTTGCAATATTGAAACTGTATTGAGCCCCAATACAGTTTCAAACTTTATCAGAAATCATTATAAAAATGGAGAGAAAAAAAGAAGACTGGTAGACCGAAAAAGTTAACACCACTTGATGAAAGAAAACTTGTTCGTGTGCTTAAGAAGAACAAAGGAAGTGTTTCAAAGGCAAGAAATCAAGCAGGACTTAATCATGTGACGAAACAAACAGTTTACAACTATATTAAAAGATCTAAAAATTCAGTTTTAAAAAACGGAAACATCATCCTAAGTGGACACAAGCTCACATTGATAACCGTTTAGCGTAGGCTAAGGAGCACATGTACTGGATTACAGAATGAACTTCTGTGATATTTTCCGATGATAAGAAATTTAACTTAGACGTTCCAGACGGATATCAGCACTACTGGCATTGTCTGGGGAATGAAGACGAATACTATTCAACACGACAAATGAGAGGAGGGCATTTAATGGTTTGGTTGGCTGTTGGATACGGAGGAAGGACATTCAGACTACATTCAAGTGCTGAATTTCGAGCTTCTTCCTTATGGCTCTGACTTGGGGGTGAAGAGTGGAAGTTTCAGCAAGACGGAGCTTCCATTCACACCGCGACTGGAGTCAAAAATTGGTTCCTAACAAATAGTGTGGATGTTTTACCATGGCCAGCCAAAAGTCCTGACCTTAATATAGTGGAAAACATCTGGGCAATGCTAGTTTGAAGAGTTTATGCTGATGGAAGGCAATTTGATTCGCTAACTCAGCTTAGAGAAGCATTGAATGACTCGTGGGACAATTTTTTGTCAAACAGAAGTTCAATCTCTATACAATTCACCTCCAAACAGAATATTTGAAGTTATAAAGGCCAATGGGAAGAACATTCCTTATTAAAATCACTATTTTTCATTCATTATAATGCTGTCCTTCTACTTTTTTACAAATTTTCAAAAAGAGAAACTATTTTTGTTGCCATTAATATTTTATGTTTGAATATCATAATTCTGATGTTAAAATTGTATTTTTAAAATATTTGTAAAACGTTCTAATAAAAATTTTTAGTAAAAATAAAATATTTTTCGGTTATTTTTACAAAATCAAGTGTCCTTCTACTTTTTTTACGTAGTGTAAATGCTCATCTGTCAGTCTACTTCTGAAATAATTCTTTCTAAGGTTCATAATTGAAAACATTTGTTCACATATATAAGATGAAGCAAAAATAGCACTGATTTTCTGGGAGTGAGATATTAAATTTGGAAAACTTACTTTCGATAATGATTTGTAAAATTCTAACTTGTTGGCGCCAATCTACAGCTATAACTAACAAACAACTTTCGCTTTTAACACTTTACCGTTTGAAAAGTGTCTGTGCTCGATATTCCCTTCGATTTATGTTTTGCAGAACAAAAATAGAGAAAGTAAAAGATCACCAGTCCTTAGAAAAAAAATATTTAATCAAAGTGGAAAAGGAGATGGATATATAATATATAAATATATATTTCTTTTAATTTTGCCTCGGACTGGCAAATTAAAATTCTATCCGCAGGCCGGATAGAAGCTTCCGGCGGGCCGTAGTTTGCCCATCCCCTGAGTTAGTAATAAAAAAAAAAAAAAAAAAAAGAATATCGGATAAGCCATTTTCTTACATTTCAGTGTCCACCTCTCTTATTCGACAGATTTCGAATTCTATTCCATTAAAGTAGGAATATTTCTGCATTTTATATATTCCTTTCACATTTTTTTTTTTTTTTTTTAAGATTGTTGTTCTTTCCATATAACAATGTTTATTTTAGTATTCAAATAGACTTGGAAAAAGTCTTTTAATCAGCTGGAGTTTAAATGTGCTGACGCCCCTCAAATCACTGAGGGTCTGGGGAATTTTTTTTTTTTTTTTTTTTTTTGCTCCAATTAATTTAATTAGGAACAAAAGCGTAAGTTCCACTCGTTTTAAGAACGCGTGTCGCAAATCCGCGGTCAAGGGCGAAGCTGTCTGCTTCTTTTTTCGCGCTTCGTTTGATTTGCGGATGCTCAATTATTTAGATCAGGGCTCCTTAAAATGTCGCCCGCCCACCACACGGAACCGCGTAGAAAATGTTTCGAGTTTCAGAACACTTTAGCAAAGCTAAAATAATACCTGCACTTCCATCGACCGACACATCAAAAATAATTCAACTAATTGTTCAATTATTGATTGTTAAAAAAAATTTTCAAGATCTAATTTTGTGACTTTTTTTTTTTTCCATTTTTTATGTTTTAACACCTAGAAAGGAATAGTATTTCTCTTTCTCAATTATGATTCATTTAGTATTTACAGGGTTTCTTATTTATTACTTACCCTTGTTTCTTTTTATGTCTGATGTTTTTGATTTGAGAAAGGGCGCCGCTGTACTAAACAGTAGGCAGCATTGTAGACTGTGCGATGCTGTAGTGTTTGAGCTATGCAGTGGGGCCAAATTTTTTATGATGGTTTACGTATCCGTAGTATACACCACTTGATCCTCTCTAACCATGATCCAAAGCACAGCCCAGGATGACACAACATTGTACGTTCGGGACATCCTTCAGTCAGGGCCGGATTTTTCTATAGGCTAACGAGGCTCCAGCCTAGGGCCTCAAGATCACGAGGGGCCTCATATTATCCGTGCCAAATTTTTTTTTTATAAAGATTTACTCTTTATTTATTATCCGTGATACATTTTTTTATAAAGATTAGTACCCATCACAACAAGTTTCTTTTAACATATTGATATTTATCACAGTAATGATGTATTTTATTAACTCTCACGTAATTTACAAACTTAAAAATGGGAGATGAAAGGGCCTCATAAGTGGAATAGCCTTGGGCCTCTTTTCATCTAAATCCGGTTCTGCCTTCAGTCACATGCTTTTTCAGACATGATAATGTTCGTCCATTGACAACAAAGGTATCATAGGACTGCTTCCACAATATTGATACATTTCCTTGGCCCGGCGGTTCCCCAGGTTTGTCACCGATTGAAAAATTTTTAGGATGATCTGGGTCATCAAGGTAGGCAGTGCATGATATGGATTGAACTAGAGACACATTTACAATAGTTATGGAAGGAGATATCGCAAGATAACAAGATAAACCTGTATGCTGCAATACTCGAGCATATTGCTTCGTGCATTCAAACTGGAATCGACCCAATGAGGTTCTAAACCCTGTACTTATACGTTGATTTTTCTACAATAAACAAGTAATATAAAAAAAAATTTAAGTCAATTCCTACTTTGGTCAACATTTTCCATGTTGTTCCCTCCTTCACTCAGACTAGAATCCAGAATGAAAAAAAGAATCTGAAAAAGACATTTTTTTTTCCAGCGATCTACACGCTTCGCCACTGACGGTATTTATTCCTAAATTTATATCTTGCTCAATATCTTATATAAGAGAAATTTTTTTCTCCCATATTAAACTAAAATTAATTAATTAATTAATATTTGAAAAAACATCAAGTGTCATCCACTACATCCACTTAAAAAAATGTATTCGAACTAGAGTGGATGAATAAAAAGTATTTTATGGACGATTGAAAATTTGAACAAGATATATAGAGGGAGAGTGTGAGCTAATAGAAGGAATTGAATGATCATTTGCTCTCATTTTGAAATCACTTATATCAACGTTGTACATTATCAAACGATTTCTTCTTAATGGCCGAGATAATTTTAATGTCAATGAGTGTATAAACTTGCATCTGATTAAACTGTTATTTTATTGCAAAAGAAGTCCACTTGATTTGAGAAGATCTCACGTAGCCTACAGCAATAAAAAAAAATAGAAAATAATTCATTTGAAAAATATGAAATTCGGAAAAATATTTTATCCAAATTTTGAAATTCAGTTCGATGAAACACATTTCTAATTTATATCAATTGTTATCTAATGTAAGATATGCATCTGAAAGAAGTTCTCATGAAGAATGAATGTTCTTTAGAAGTACGCCCATGAAGAGAGGTTTAAATTTTTCTAGGTCTTACAACGAAGCAGTTGCACTGTGGTATCCATACAGATTGTATTGGAGCAATGAAATGTGAAAGAATCGTATTTGCATAAAAACTTAAGGGGATAGCAATGAATCTATATTTAACTCAATGTGTGATCCGTCGGGATATATTTGTCGCCAAAAATGTGTCGCCAAATTTAAATATTTCTTTTTGGAATGATGTCAAAATCATTAATCTTATACAAAGCTAGATTTTAATGGTCATCTAGTTTTAAATTTTTGTTGAGATAGGAATTTCTATTAACAAACCTCATTTTTATATGTACAGATTAACCTCTTTATTATAAATTAACCCACATTGCTATTTGTGGGTCATTTCATTTTGATGGATTATAAAAGATGCTAAATTCTGACAATGCTTCAACGTGTCTTTTTGATTTCCTACTTGATTACTGCCATAATCATGGTGATTGAATCGAGGTTGGTTTATTGTTACCTTCTTTTGTTTATTTGCGGAGTTCTAATAACCCATTGTAGTCGCAGAGGCTTGTGGCATCAAAGGCAGCAATGCAAACCTTGAAACATTTCGTGCTACCGCAGTCGACGTTGTTTCATCTGTGCTGTCACAGCTGCTGTGCAAAACGTCCTGATTCTTTAATTAAGATTTCTTCATGTCCCGGGTGAGTTATGGTTCTTCATGTTCAAGACAACCTTGCGCCCCAGATGCCCATCGTCTCGTTCAAACATATGATGGGGCTCACTGGTATATGTGTGGATGGTTCCATCCACACTTCCACAAAATTTTATAGTATTCTGATTTCAAATACTCGTTCTTATGACTGTCTGCTTTTTCAATTCCTACTATTAGCTCACACTCTCCCTGTCTATATCTTGTTAAAATTTTCAATCTTTCATAAAATAGTTTTTATTCATCCACTCAAGTTCAGATACCTTTTTTTTTTTTTTTTGAAATTGTAGTGGATGACACTACAGGATGTTAATACAGTTTTTTCAAGTATTAATTAATTCATTAAATTAAATAAATTAATTTTAGTTTTTTTTAGATTTAAGTTGCATATATCTACCAAATGATGGCGCCAGATAAACTTAAAAAAATGAATGAAAATTATTTATAAAGAACTTTCAGCAATAGAGTGAAAAAAAAGTAGGAATTGACTTAAAATTTTTTTTTTTTATATTATTTGCTTTTCATCAAGAGACCTGGAGGAGATCCTACTCAGGTATCCACCTGAGGAGGAGATGAGAAATGAAAAAAAAAAAAAAAAAAAAACTAGCAATGAAAATAAGGGAAAAAAAAACACAAGTCCACTCGTCTGTGCATTCCGCTTACATTGCACATGGCTTACACAGGACATTACGACTGCATATACCATGTGCGTATACTGTACTGCTAACCATCGTGTGTATCTCTCCTCGATTTATGTATCTTGCAAGCACCAAAACTGTTAGGTACTTTTTCTCAGTATTGCATTTTCAGTGTAGTGGCCTATGAACCGCAAGCGTGCGGTGCGTTATTCGCCTTCGCTGTTATTTCCTAGGTTTCACTAAGTGATATATCATTGCGTGTTTGAAGAAAGTCTCTTTGTTGTTTCTGTAACATGGCATAACACTATTCCTATCTGGATTCTTTATTTGTGCGTCTGTTATTTTCAGACTCATCAAATAGCCCAGTTGTCTTACAAAAATAAACGCTCTTTATTGAATTGTGAGCAGTCAAGAAAAGCGGCTGAAAATCACAGCAAGAGACATATCAAATAATTGAAAAAGTTCATTGTGCTGTAAATAGATTGAATTCGATATGACTGCCGTTAACGTTTTTTAAAATATTTTTGAAACTCCTCATTCGATGGGCACTAAAAATACTACCTCTGTCCCATAATAATAGTGGCAAGTTAATATTTGAAAGGGAATTATTGGCGAATGCAGCTGCATGTCATAGCGCAACCTTCCATCAAAATCAGTGTTTCATGACATCTGTTTTGATGCACCTTTCAATTTTTAGATTAACCTAATTAGTACAAATTGTAACTATTTTTCTCATTTCATCCGCTGATTTAAATCAATTGTTTTATTTCAGTTGGATATCAAACCATTGTAAAAACAAGAGGAAAAATAAAGAGAAAATTTCCATTCAAAGATGGAGTTGTGATTGTCCAGCTCCAAATAAAAAGGAAAAGTTGCAGAAAGGTGCAATTGCGTTAGCCGCAAAACAATTTAAATTCAAAAAAATGACCCTATCAAGAATTTGGAAATGCGCTTCCGAAAGTAATTGTCAAGGGGAATCTTGTGCTAATGTTGATTCTTTGATGTTGAAAACACAAAATTGTGGATGTTTATCCAAAGATCATGGAAAAAAACCTTAGATATATAGTATTCCTCTTAGCAGAAGAGGGATCAGCAGCTCACGCCACTGAATTTTCCAAATCTATGTTATTCGAATTTTGCAGAAAGGAAAATCCATAACCATTTTAAGTTCACGCATTTAGGAAAGTAGTAAATCTCCGCAGCGAAGGTATCCTACCTACAAGTTTAAAATTGCGTAATGCAATTATTGGATCTGAACACTCAAAATAAAAATAAGGAGTCATATTTTTAATGTATCTTTTAATTCATTCTAATATTTGTAATAATAAATGATGTATTTAATATTTATTTCTTTTGCTATTATTATTACGGGATAAATTAAATTCATCGAGAATTATTATTATTATGGGACAAAGTGAGTATATAATGTGCCTCCGTACAGGTTTCATTTGCAAAAATATAATCTTAGGCTATATACGTCAAATATTTTTTATACTTATCATTTTTTAATTTTTTTCACAAAGCTTGAATATGCCTAAAATTGTATGTAAAAATGCAAATGTGACTTTTTCAGGTGGCGACAAAGACGAGGAGGATGGACTATTGGCACCCACAGAGAAGCAGCGCTACGACGGATGGTACAACAACCTGGCGCACCCGGACTGGGGAGCCGTCGGTGGGTACAATTCACCCTTTCACACATTTCGAGTCATAGAATACTTTTGCATCGCAATGCGCGTTATTAAAAGGCGCTTTTCGTTCAGTCAGTGCCTGATATTAACCTCTCTAAAAATCGTGCGCAGTGGTGAAGTGCTTCGATTATCCTGTTTTAAAGGCCTCCTTAATCAATTAATTCGTGGTGGTGGCCCATCCATGCTACTATATATCAACCAAGTAGTGTTGAGTGATCCTGGGATATAATGCATGTGGAAAGACTACTTTCAGAAAATGCTTAACGAAAGAGTGATTTTGAAGTAATCTCGTAAACTTTATCAATAAAGCCCAAACCAAAAGAGCTTTGCTGGAAAACGGGTGATAAAATCTTGTTGGCTCGCTAGTGCGACAGGAAGAATATTAAATAAAGGAATGTAAATAGGAATTCACAAAATAAGATTATAAAACAATGTTGCAGAAAGGGCTTAAAACGTTTGCCGTCGGCAAACACTGCAAACTTTCGACGGCAAGTTTAAGTCGATGGCGCAAGGAAATCTACTGAGAGTCAGGTCTAGACAAGATGGTCGAGCTGCTGTCCATCCATTGTACAGAAAAAGATGCATTTCATGTATTCCCAAACATACCACGGTGGCATTCTATCAGTCTGAAACAGTATGGATTGCCGAGAAGATACTGAAACGCCGTGAGTAAATATGGTAAAATATAATTCAAGCAAATAACGGAATACTGGTATCATGACGGCTTGCGTTACCGAATTCACTCTCTGCAAACAATGTCCTTCAGAAAAATTTCGTCACGACATATTGTCCTGAGTTAACTTAAATTTTTGCTTTCTTACATCATTTGGTTGTATAAATTTGCAATGTGTTTTAATTTGTAATTAATTGTAAAAAATTATTATATAAAATTGCCACTAGATAATCACTGGGGAAAGTAATGAAAAACTTTTCGAATAAGGTGGTCTGTGTGGTCTGCATCACAAAGGAAAAAGAAAATGTACAATTCAACAGCTCTGTCTTGTGGTGTTTTTATGGATCCAAATATCTAATTAAAATTCTTGTTTCTTATGGAGAAAAAAGGTATATCACTAGGGTCGCCACTTTTTAAATATAGTAATAATCAGGACTGATTAATAATTTAACAGCCCTAAAGTGGTTTATACTGTACGCCATAAAAAAATGGCCGGTCTTACAACGAAATAGGGATCACTACTTTTAACAGACATCTGGTATCAGCAACGACGGAGATCAAATTAACATTTCCTACATACTCTTCAAGTGTTTCCATTCGCACAGTATGTATTCGTATATATAAAGACATACTCGGAAATAGAAACCTGAAATGAAAACAGGAAAAGCGTGATGATCGTACATTTTGCCTTTCCCTCAAGTTTACCACCTCCAATGAAGGTTCTCTATGCTCAGAGAACAAATCGTTTTCAATTGCGTCTTTCAACTCACAAAAATACCAGTTTTAAGGATCTGGCATGTATGCTATTGCATATTTATAATCCATCTAGTCCTCCCTCGTGAATAGAAAGTTTGCTCCTCTGGTATTTCTTTAACTGGTTAAGTTTATGGTATACATATTTTATAAAAAGAGACCGCATCCAAGTCATACATAGACTTAAAGTCTATATAAAATCACACACACTTTTATATAAATTTAATTTATAAGGAAAAATTTTCTGTGTTTCCTTTAGATCAATGCTTCTCATTTACCCAAACAGTAGAACTTTTTTTTTTAAATCATTTCTTTTTTGCAGATTAAAAGTGACAAATTCTTGAATTTAATTATTAATTGAATTCTTAATTCTTCTTCTTAATGTATTGATTGTAAATGGATACTCCTTGTTTTGAAGTCTTTTAACAAATGATTCTGATTTAATCTTGTCAAAAATGTATCAATTTTATTAGTTATTCATTTTTAAAAGTAATATTATAATAAATATAAATTTGTATAATAGTCTGTTGTTTTGTGAAATAGGTGGGTATAATTGTTGTTGTTATCGTGTCCCTGGATTTTAAAATATTAAGGTGGGTATAGTGCGATCACGGATTGTGTGGAAATGTAAACATAAAGTTTGTAGGTGGAAATGGTCGATTCGATTGTGTGTTAGGAATGCTTATCAAGCAGACGCGGCACAAAGTATTTTAAGAAAAAAAAAAATTTAATTAATGCAGAAATTTTTTATTAATTTTTCTTTTAATATCATTTAATTTAAAATTTTATTTATTAAAAATTGAAATTATCTTTCATGTCAGTAAAATTCTTCCGAAATTACCTTTGTCACCTTTAATACTGCTCTGTTTGAATCCGCCCGACTTGGCCGCTTGCCAATTTTCCACACAATCGGTTGTCGAACTTTGCTTCATAAAATGATAGGTTATATACTGTAGCGATAGCATATATACACAGTCCAGTCACATTAAAGTGACCCCCACCTACTTTCGACGTCAACGTGAAATAACCCATCACAAAAGGCAGGTGGCAGCACATTGCAGTGGATTGTATATAAAGGATGTCCTAGGGCATCCTTTATATACTTATGCTAAATCCTTACTAATCCTAAATCCTTTATATACAGAGTATGGAGTATTAAAAGCTTATGGCTTTTGACAGGTGGTCACATTAATGTGACTGGACTGTGTAAATAGAATTGCTTATTGTTTAAAATTCGAGACCCTAATGTGGAAATGTATAATTTTCAGAGAGCCAGCTGACGCGTCGGGCCCCGCCCTCGTACGCGGACGGCGTGTATGAGATGGGCGGTGCGCGCAGGCCAGGCGCCCGCCTGCTCAGCCAGGCGCTGATGCGGGGCGGCGACGGGCTGCCCTCCCGCAGGAACCTCACCGCACTCTTCGCCTTCTTCGGTGAGCAACCTCAGTTTTTTTCTTAACCATAACCTGAACGCACTCTTAATAACCATCCTGCTGCACAACACTTGCAGGATTTATTTGTTAAAAAAAAAACTAGTTAAAAAGAAACAATGCTAAATAGAACAAGCTTCAGATTGCTGGCTTACCAGAGTTGTTGGTAATTTTATCTTAACTGTCATCGTTGGCGGTTTGGAAAATATTCCACCCGTTTTATCTACTTTTTCGCCCTCTTGGAGACACGTTTGAACATTATGGGAATTTTTCTTTTTGGCTTCTATATAGGTTTTAGGTGAATTTTGGATAAAAAAAATGCACTCTCGGCTTATACACGAATCGGATTTTATTCGGAAATATGCGTTATTCACGTGAAAAAATATAGCGCGTCGTATAGTAAATTCAGCAACAAAGGGACGTGAGTAGACATCAAGAGAAACAGACATTAAAATGTGTTGATGAATTCTGCGAAAATACGAATGCTGGCTCTAACTCTAGGTGAGTGTATGTTTACCATAAGGCGTGCAACCACTTCATTCCGAGGGAGGTATACGGGATGCGCAGATCCCACTGCAAGGCCTCCATATTTGCCCGATCTTAATTTGGTAGACTTCTTTTGGAATGTTTGGTTTAAGTAGTCTGTGCACCCACACCAGATGATCTCGTTGCTGCTGCAGACACCAATGACAGGTATCGAGTCTGAAGTAGCATCCAGCGAAGTCCAGAAATCGTTTTAACTTCGTTGTAAAATCTGAAACGATGCCCTCAACCACAGCCCATCCACATGGTTCCCGTTCCAGCATTGCATTATGCACCACAAGCTGTGACATAAAAAATGTTACCAAATAAAATCTATTTGTAGTTATTATTTTCCCATTTCCGCATAAAAAGTAATTTTGTCACTCAAGCGTGACACTTTTTTTTTCTTCGATTTTCCACCGACTCGGCGAGGCATCGTGTTCCATTTTGGTTTTCTGTTTACCCTGGGTTGTCGCTGCATTCACTGAACACCGGAAGCATTCGCTTGAAACAAATACAGAAAATCAGCAAAGTGAAGCCAAGCTCTCGCTTCCCTTGACAAGGTCGGACGCAGCTGGAAAGAGACAGCCTGTTGAAATAACGAGACTTTCGGCTCTCTTGGGCTGAAGCATTTGGAAAAAAAAAATGGTCTCGAGTCACACATAGATTGTATTTATTTAACGACAGCTGTTAAAGGAAAAAAAGTGAATGCACTTTTGAAACCCCAGTCTATCAAATAAGTAAAAATATTAGTATATCAATGCTTGTTTTCTTTTGGAAAATGTTTTTTAATCATTGGAGAAGAAAAGAAATAAAACTTACAAAATAAAATTGAAAATAACTTTTAATACTTAAATAAAATAAAAACCTCACGAACTTTATTACATTGCTCAATTGCTGCTCATGAGAAATGAACTGGTTGCTGTATGCATTTAAAGATATTGAAAAGGAGCTCCTCATTTTAATGGATACATCTAAACATTTATTCTCCTCTTCAATCGGCACTCTATGTTGGGTTTGTCTGCTGATGTTGGCGTAGCGTAAACGTTGGACGTTAGCTGTAAAACTATGTGATTTAGAATATATAGTTTTATTAGTTATTAAAAACATCTTGTCGTAAGAGTTGTAGACAACAGCTCCTCCCCAATAAAAAAAAAAAAAATGCAATCTAATAATCCTCTAACGAATGACGAAATTGCAAATGTGTTGGCTGAGCTTTCGCACGAGAACTCGAGTGATGTGAGTTATGACAGCAATGAAGAATGCATTCCTACCCAAGGTGACCATGGTATTTCGGATTTTGTAACTAACTTATAAAAATTCATTATAAATTATTTGTTGTTTTTATAATATTTATTGGTGATAAAGTATCGTGCAAAAAGTAGAGAATTTTATCACTTATTTCATTATTTTGTTTCATTTTATACCTTGCGGTCCACTGCATAATGTGGTATTTGGGAAATAATTTTACTTCTAGTGGTCATCATACGCTGACGCATGGTCAAAATATTCTGTTAGCAAAGGCCTACACATTACTTAGTGATCAGTATGATACATATAATCATGATTTATGACCACTTTTCAATCCTATGTGTCATAAAAAGTGAGTCGCCTTCAAGGCAAAAATCCATTTCAACGACGGGGCAATAACTTTCATGAGGTTTGGATAGGAAAAAAAAAAAAAGACAACTGACATGTAGAAGAAAACTAATACTCAAGGAGATAAGGCTTTGAAAAAAGAGATAATTATAATGCCTACTTCCACATAATTTATGTCATTGGTGGTTTTCTGCGCTAGCTTTCAGCTCCCACTTAATGGGAATCGTAATTATAGCATGACTCATTAAGTTCAATGGTGTCGGCCTTTTTCAGTTCACCAAACCGCTTTTGCGTGTTCTTTTAAAGAAAGCCCACAGAAGAGTTATGATGTTGCACATTAACTGTTTCGAAGTATTAATCATTTGTACTCCCTATTGTATTGTACTACAGAGGATAAAAAAAAAAATTCTAATATGTCCATGGAAATTGCAGATTTAAGGAGTCCATTACATTGTTGGAAATATATTGTAGTATAAAATGTTTATTTTATCAAAATCTATAGACAATTGGCTTATCTACGACCCTGGAGTAATGCAATTGGATTCGAGTAATGCAGTGGGGTTCGAGTCAAACTAAAATTCCGTAGTTAAGAGCCCCATTAATTTAAAAGTCTGCTCTTCAAAACAATTTAATGCGCGAAACATTTAATCAGAAGTCCGACAAAAGATGAAAACATTCTAACTGCACATGGCAAATATTTGCTTCTTATTAGTTGATGATACCACTTTTTATAGTTTCGCAGAAGTCTTGCATAGTTAGTTGCATGAAATCCAGGTTGAATATTCTCACAGGTCAGCATCTTTTGTTTGGGTTGGGTAGCTCTCTTAATCTTGAGGGGTTTTTTTTTTCACTTTTTTTTAAAGCTTTGATGTGAATCCAGTTTTTCTATGGAATGTCAGAGAACCCTCTAGCAGTTTCAGAAAAAAAAAATTATTATTTCCGACTTAATTTTCAAACATAAGTTCTTAGCACACATATAGTTGTGTGAATCTAGACGAAGTGTGCATTTTCAGAGAAAGAATTCTTCTCTTTGCAGGCCAGGTGGTGGCGTCCGAAGTGCTGATGGCCAGTGAGTCGGGCTGCCCCCATCGAGGTGCACAGGATCGAGGTGGGCGCCTGCGACGACGCCTTCGACAAGGAGTGCCGGGGCGGACGCCTCATGCCCTTCCACAGGGCGCTCTACGACCACAAGACGGGGCAGTCGCCCAACAGCCCCAGGGAACAGGTATACCCTCCCCTCTTTTTTTTTTTTTTTTTTTGTTTACATGCACCTTCAGCCAATTGTGAGTTAATGCCGAGCCATGCGGTTAGTGGTGGTTTGTGTACCTATTGACTACTGCGGACCGGAGCAACCGGGGGACAGGGCTTGGGGTTTTCGAAGCTGGGTTCTTTTTGCTTGTCATTTTTAAGCATCGTCATTGATATCGTGCTAACGATTTCTAGTTATTTTTGAGCTGCAGTTGTTCTAAACGTGCAACCTGATATCAAAAAAAGCAACTGTCGTGAGAGACAAACTGTGGAATTAGAGATGAGTCTCTAGTTTGTGAGGCTCTAGTTTGAATGAGTCTCTAGTTTTGAATGGCCCAGGCAAGCGCACTTGCCTGGGCCATTCTAGAGTAAAGTTTAAATTTCCGCTTTAATTCACACCAAAAAGCTAGGTTACTCTCAGTGATATTTGTTGAGATCTTGGAAGTGTAGAAAAACAGATTTTTCTAAAATATAGGAACTATATTGTAACTTAGAATCGTTGCTTGTTTTTTATTTTTAACATTTTTCAAGTTCGGTCTGTCAAGGCAATGTTGCAACTTAACTGCTGTTATCGCTTATTTACTTTTAGTAAAAATGTGTGAACATTTATTTAAAAAAAAAATACTATTCTTGCAGCATTGATTTTTGTGTGGTTATTAATATGAAACTAGTAAAGTATTCCAACTAAAAACCAAAGTTCTATTTCTCTTATTATATTCAAAGTAATCGTGTCAGCATTTTTAAAATTTATTTTATATTAAGGGAATAAAAATGCACATTTTCAGAAAAAACACTATATATAATCGTAGCGAAATCTTATCCCCTGTCATCGAGGTGTTCTGTGTCATGGATCGTGGATCCATAGTCCATGGACCAAGATTCGTGGACCGTGGATCCACGAATCTTGTTCATCTCTCTACAGTGATCTCAACTCTCACAAGGTCGATGTCAACCCTGATGTCACCACAATTCGAAACCAGCAAACGGAGGCATTTTCTTGTCGTGTTCCGCACTGAGCTCTCTGAATCAGCAGAGGAGAACCCACCAGGCAGTTCAGACCCTGTCTTCAACCTAGCCAGACTCGTAACCCAACGGCAACGTGCACAGCTAGCGTGTACGATTGTCAAAACTAGCATTGTTGAAGTCACTGCATTCAGAAATGAGACGACTCGATGGCGATTGTGACAATGTGTGTAAAAAGTCTCCCATTCATAGTCAAGCTACCTGTTGTGAGTTTTGCGAGTTTTCTCCCGAGCTACACGCCAAAGCTGGGCAGTTATCCTAAATTTCCCTTAATTAAATTTAGATACATTTAAAAATTTTGTTCGATATACAACATACAGGGTCAACACATTCACTTGAATAGCTCCCTCAATATCCACTGCCAACTTGCACAGTTAGAGTGCAGGAGATCTTGTTGTCAGTCTCTGCTTTCAGAAACTAGGAGACTCGGTGGCAATTGATATGTGTAAAGCAAGAGATGGAGAGTTTTCCGAGTTTTCTTCTATGCGACAAGCTCATGCGGTGTCGTTACCCCTAAGTCCTCCCCTCCACGCCCGTCGATAGGCCGTTCATGGTAACAAAAGTGTTACACGAGGCCAACCGATGTCAAAATGAAAAAAAAAAAAAAAAAAAAAAAAAAGAATATTACTAAAATCTTTTTAAATTACCGTTGCTGATTGCTGTTGTTAACAGTAATTTATCCATAAAGTGCAAATAAATAAGTAAAGCACTTAAGTAAGTAAAACACTTGTTTCGGAAAAAAAAAAAAAAAAGGAAAAGGAAGGTGGAATCAGTTGTGCGGATCCGTCCTTTCAGGCCTGGGCTGCAGCGACCTTCGCCCTGAGGCCGCGCGTTCCGCCCCCACTCGATTAATCACGCAAGGCTCTTTACAATCGAGTTCCCGCCAAGCAAGCGAGGCGACTGCAATGGAAGAGTAGCCAGGGAATTCTTCTGTAAAACAAGTCCTGTGCGGTGGGTTGTACAGAAATGAAAAATCCCAGGCATTTGGTTTGGTTTTGTCGCTCTTTGGTTTGGTTTGTCGCTCTTTGGTTTGGTTTGTCGCTCTTTGGTTTGGTTTGTCATCTTGTGCACAATTTAGGCTAAACAGACCGGGACGTGGATTCGAACCACTCACAAACATCCATGCCATCGCCAGGATTCAAACCTGAAACCTGAGATACCAAAGGCCAGAGCGCTAGCCACTTGGCCATCAGGCCGCTCCCCAGGTATTTGAGATAGTTCAATTCACGTGGCATTTAATGAGACCCAACAATATGCAGCTTATTGAGATGTCACCGGATTAGGATGTAAATAGGGAGGCCTAATGGGCATACTCTACAAAAGGGGGTGCTAAAACGATGCACAATTAAGAATGTGTTTTTGTTTTGTTAAGAACATGGATTAGCGAAACTTGATTCATTATTTCTACCAAATAAGAAAAAAATATCAAACTGTGGCTTGGTTTCTAGAAAACCCACATCAAACAATTTGACTTTTGTTGAATGTAAATTTAATATGTGAGTAACCTGCCTGTGAATGCCTGTAACGTTGACAGTATACACGTCGTCAGATCTTAGAAGATTCAATTTTAGTCGGGAGGGGGTGGGGGGGGGCTGCTGCTGATACATTGCATTCTCATTGCGGCACCACCAAAACCTTAAAAGAGTGACATCTGGAGTTTGGTACCTGCTATCCGGAGAGAACAGAAATGCATATCAATCTAAATGTATTGTGTCACGCTGGTCATCGCTTGTTGAGTTTCAAACTAGCACCTTTAGTTCGGTTGACACAACGTGCTGTCCACCAGGCCCTTAGGAAAGATTGCTCCGTTGTATAAATTCGTTTGATCGAAAATAAATGGAATTGTGTGAAGAACTATAGCCATTTAAAAATTCATTTACAAGCGAGTTAGTTGTTGAAAGTGATTTTTTAAATGAAATAGCATTAATACACTATCTTAACTTATAGGGTTGTTTCCAAAAAGTAAGGTGAAATCAGAAAAAAAGATTGTGAAATTTTTAATTGAAATGTAATGAAATCTGGTAAAATCATTCACCCAAATTAGTAAAAAAGTAAAGCAAATTTTTCTTCCATCTTGAAAATACATCTAAATACATCTAATCTCTACCTAAGTACTCGTGATCAGCTTCGATACGGAGTATGATGCCCTCCAAGAACTAGACAAGCTCGGAGTGGTGTTTCTGTCCAAAATTATGGTGTTTATCAACTCAGTCGGCACCAAAGGCAAGTGCTGTGTCAGGGTTGCTCGTCAAGGTCATAGGAATCAGATTAAGGGCAGGAATATGTCTCTCTATAGCATTCTAAACGTACCCAAGGGTTCAAGGTCAAAGAATTTGTGGGTCAAAACATAAGCACAATAATCTACTCACTTAGGTTGTTATCCATCAAACGGGCTCTGTGTGGTGCAGGATGAAACAGTCAAAAATTGCTCCTACGAAAGGATGAAGAATTGGATCAAGAATGCCGTATGAGTAACCGCTCTGCCGTCTAATCAAAATATTCTATCTGGAAAGGACTCAATATTACTTGGTTGATCAGTATGATGCACATAGTCATGTTTTATGATCACTTTTCAATCCTATTTGTCATAAATAGTGAGTCACCATGTGGGAAAACCTATTTCAACTGAGGGGCAATGGGGCATCGCGTCTTCACGTGGCAGACGTTCAACCTGTTTGAACTGTGAGTGACGAATACAACCCACTATGTCTTTGTGCGTGAATGTTTCGCCTCTCTCCTCAAGAAAGGATAGTCCATGTTTATCAGACATGTTGTTTTTAAAGTTTTAGCTAATCAGTGCTTGTAAAACTGGAAAGTATTTAAGAGATTAAAGTGTCATTTTTTATATATTTCTTTATTTTTAAATGTATTTGATACACATCAGGTTTTAACTGAAATAAGAAACATTATTATTCGTATTAATTTTGTCTGGCAAATGTGAGACCGACCCCACTTCGTTTTTTCTCATTGTTGGTAGTTCTTTGGCTGGTAGTAGATAGGCTTGTCTTCTATTAAGTCTCGCCTACAATTTTTGAATGAAATATTTCGCATAACATCGGAGTCTTTATCTAATCGGTACGTAACTCGCTGGCTCTTCATTACATAAAAAATGTATAGTTTGGTGTATAGATCCATTAAAAATGCATTAATACAAAAAATGTATAGTCGAGTCACCATTAAAGGCGACTTTATACGTACATATGTGAACAAATGAATCCAGATTAGCGTTTTCAATTGAAAAAAAAAGTGAGAAATAATTCCAAAAAACAGATATATCCAGTGCTATCTAGTGGGAAAACGGATGAATTAATACTTTGTGGCTTCTGTTTCGTGGATTCAGATCTGTTTGGTTCTTAATATTTGCCTTATTAGAGAGTTTTTGCATAACGTTTTTCATCGTCCGATATTTTCTTTCTAGCGCTCATGCTCATAGGAAACATTGTACCTATTGCGTATGCGTATCTGTTATACTTCACTACTGAGCTATTCCTATGAGCATGCGCACTAGGAAGAAAAATATTGGACGATAAAAAACATTATGCAAAAACTCTCTATTATTTTCGTTTTTTCAGATATTTCTAAAGATTTACTGAATGAGCGGGGCCAAGGCACTGTATAAAATTGCTGTTTTAATAGATGTGTGAGTAGTCCAGCCACCCATTGTGGTGAAAGATAAACATATATTTTAAAAGGACGAATCGATTATTTGTTAAGGATGCTAGTCACACATACGTGGCACGTATCAGTTCTGAAAGAAAAGAGTTAAATGAGAAAATTCCACATTTACTATTAAAATGTTGAATTTTATGATTTATTATTTTTTTCTTTTGATATTATGTTAATTTAAATTTGTAATTATTAAAAATCCAAAATTATTTTTCTTGCAATTAAAACCCCTTTGGTGCTGCTGTGTTCGACTTGGCCGCCTGCCAATTTTCCACGCAACCGGCGTTCTAACTGTATTCTCTCTTCCTCGCAGCTGAACCAGGTGACGAGCTGGGTGGACGGCAGCTTCGTGTACAGCACGAGCGAAGCGTGGGTGAACAGCATGAGGAGCTTCGAGAACGGCACCTTCCGTTCCACGGAGAAGCGCTTTCCACCCAAGAACCACGAGAGGGCGCCACTCATCAACTACCCCCCCGCGCGATACCTCGGCATGCTCAGCCCCGAGAGGATGTTCCGTAAGTGCTTTTTTCCATCTCTCTTAACCTTTTTCTCTGCCAAGGGGATGTCCATCTAAAGACAATAGAAAGAAATCCTTAACTGATCGATGAAACCTTCTGTTGTTTGGTTTCATTCTGTATGCTTCTATTTTTGCATTCTGCACTGTTTGGGTAATTTCGAATTTTATGTCTCTCAAATAATTTACTGACCAAGGAAAAAAGCCTGGGAAAAAAACAGTTGTTCTTTAAGTTAAGTTCTATCATAATTTGTAAGTCATAGGTATGACTTGATATTCTATGCCAGGGATGGTCGCCAGGACCTTTCGGTCACGGGCCAAAAATCGAAAAAAAAAAAAAAGTTTGAGGGCCACGATAAATTTTTCTAAAATTTGTAAAACAATAAACAATTTAAATATGTTAATGAGATGCAGGAAATTGAGATTTCATTTTTATAATTTCCTTATATTGTGATTCGAAGAGAGATGTACTGATTCTAAGGAACGAGGCTAAATGCTCATCTGCCAGTCTACTTCTGAAATAATTCTTTCTAACCTTCATAGTTGAAAACACTTGTTCGCATATACAAGATGAAGCAAACATAGCGCTGATTTTCTGGGCGTGACATATTAAATTTGGGAAACTTACTTTCGATAACTCTAACTTTGGCATATTTAGAAACAACTGCTTGAGATGATTGTTAGATTGCAACTCAATTAATTTAACTTGAAAATCTGACAGCGCTGCTTCACAATTTACGTTGAAAGGCATGGTAAAAATATCCAATTCTGTTTGAATGGAACTGGAAAGATGGAATGATATATAATGATATATAATATATAAATATATTTCTTTTAATTTGCCCCGGACAGGCAAATTAAAAATCTATCCGCGGGCCGGATAGAATCTTCCGGAGGGCCGGAGTTGGCTCGCAGGCCATAGCTTGCCCATTCCTGTTCTAATCTATTCTCTACTTAGGGGGAAAAGTCCGTCTAAAGACAGCCAAAAGAAATCTTTAACTGAACAATGAAACCTTCTGTTGTTTGGTCTCATTCTGTATGCGTTCTATTTTTGCATTCTGCACTGTCTGTGAATTCCGAATTTTATGTCTCCCAAGAACACCCAAGAAGAAGAAAAAAAAAAAACCATTTGTTCATTATATTTTGCAAACCAGCGTAGTTCTATCATAATTTGTAACTAGGTATAACTCGTTATTCTATGGAGTCGACTATACATATAGAATGCAGGAATATTTTATGCTTTAAGTGACTTTATCTTTTTTCTTTCCATGCAAATCTCTGTATCTTATAAAAGGATATATTTGATATTTCAATCCTTTACAGCACACTGAGTCTCAGAAGACAAGGAAAAAAATCAATATTTCAGTCTAAATGAAGGCAATAAAACTTATCATATTAATTTCAAGGCCAACTCATTTCATAAATCATTCTTCTCATCTGATAAGAAATATCTAAAAATAAAGAAATTTATCCATTATTTATGTGGTATGAACTTATCAGCTTAGTTAGCTTGAATGCCGCACTGCCTTTCCGAATTGAATCAGCTGTCAGTGTTAGTGTACATGCCCATGGAAAAGCAGATCGAACACTCACCAACAAAGGAGTCACTAGGACCGCTGACAGGGACTGTTCATATGCAAGATTCGTGGATATCAGAACATTACAGTCCTGGGATAGCACAACTCTTAGCTGAGCTCTTGGACATCCTTTACAGCGGGCATGGCAAGGAAGTGGTTCTGCTTATAGTCCCCGACATATTTTAATTTTGCTTTTAAATTACCAGATTTCAGAAAATCGCCACATTGGAACAGGTTGAGTCAAACAAACAAGAAGAAACCATCTAAAGATTGTCAAAATCTTCAATTGAACGATGAAGCCTTTAGTTGTTACGTTATTCCACTTTCCTTTCCTTTTCATACAAAATAATTGGATCGTCACATTTGCTTCATTTCTACAAAACGAAAAAAAATGTGACTTGAAACGTTAAGTGCCATTCTGCCAGAAGGTGTAAAAACATGTCTTTCTTGGGCACACTGTCCTTGACGTTATCACAGCTCGATCCTGATAACATCATAATTATTATTTGAAACATACCTCATTTAGCCCAACTAGTATTGCATCTATTCATTATAAGGGTGTACAAATGCAATTCGCATAAAATATGCTAAAATCTGCACTCAAAGGGAATGTAGTCTCCATTTGAAGACGACATCGCAAGGTGTAAAAAGACTATTTTAGAAGTAGGATTGTAGAAGTAGAAAATACGACTGAGAGATTTGTAGTTCCTCATCTAATGAATGTAAAGTTTCTAAAAATTCGCTTTTCTATTTTTTCAACGTTTTGCGAGTCATATTTTCAAAAATCAAAATGCTTCATCTGCAATACCAACAGAACATACTTTTCCAGAGGATGTTTCACGTACCGATGACACTGTTTGCGCTTAAATAAATCATGTATCCACAACATATAGGGATATGTTTCTATACATAGCAGTTATCTCCTTGCATGGCAGGCGAGATAGGATTGCTTTTTGGTTTTAACGCTTGAATACAATTTCTATGTTCAGCCTTACAAATATTTATTAAAAAGGGAATATACTTAATATTTTATATTGTATGAGTTAATGGCCGACAATAGACATATCTTATTTCTGATAATTCGATAAAATTAATATATTATTTTTATCCTTTCACATTTTTTTTCAGTGCCCTTAAGAAAGGGACCCAATAGCCGAGTAGCTAGCACTCTGGCGCTCGGTACCACAGGTTTCGGGTTCTAGTCCCGACAGTGCCCATGGATGTTCGAAGTGGTTCGGAATCCACTTTAAACCGTAGGTCCCTGTCCCATATGAGCGTCACAGAGCCCAATCAGACTTCTTAATCACATCATTCCTAAACTGTAAAAGTACAGCTCTGGGCACAGCGATGTAGTGTGGTGTGTAGTATAGTAGTAGTAGTTCCCTTAGGAAAAAAGTAAAATGTCATTATATATCATTAGTGAACAAAATGCATTCAAAAATGTGGTACAGAACTTGTTGGGTGAGTGCTGTCAACGTTTGCTTTTTTTTTTTTTTTTTTTTTCAGTGCTGGGCGACCCCCGCATCCACCAAAATCCCGCCCTGTTGTCACTGGGAGTGGTCTTTCACCGTTGGCACAATGTCATGGCTCGCAGGGTGCAGGCCAGCCACCCGAACTGGACGGACGAAGACGTCTTCCAGAGGGCCAGGCGATGGGTGGTCGCCACCCTTCAGGTCAGTTCCACAATTACCTACTCCGTCTCTCACCGTGAATACCTTTATCGATTATTTAATCCATGAGTTGTGCCATTCCCATTTCCCATCTAGATGTTTTTACACTGGTATTTGGATTCACAACCCAAACTTTTCTCGTTTTTTTTTTTTCTGGTATTAAACTCACTTCATTTGTTGGGCATAAGTTTCGTTCCCCCTTCAGTTAGAGAAGAAAGGTCTTCCAGATGAGTGTCCTAAACTACGATGGCATAGGAGATCGATGCGAATTCACCAGATAGGTCAGCAAATTTCTAAAATGAATCACTCACGACCAAACACATTTTCGAATGGACAAAGATTCCCTTCATCAGTGCTCGTGTGATAGTCAGTTTTCAGAAACGAGTAGACCTAATGTTGATTTGGACAACATGAGTGAGGTGATGTTATCAATTGAAATGACACATCGTCAGTTGAATTGAATGACGGAATTTTACGAATTTTTTTCTCAAGCGACACTTCGTGCAACAAGCGTTAAACGTCCTTCTTGAAATGATAACTGTCAAAATGAAACTGTGTTCATTTTAATAACTGAACGCAACAGCTTCACGACGTACTTTGACGATGCTATACATTGCATAACCCTTGACGCTTTGCCTTAGCGTCATCTATTCATTAAAATTAAATAAATATCGACACAAAAATCTATCTTTAAAAAAAGCAAAAATAAAATTCTTTCTCTGTGAGACCACCGACTCCCTCGACTGCGAGCAGTTTATAAACACTAAGATAAACAAGTTGTTACGTCGAAAACCCATGTCCCCCTGCTTAGGGAGGTCAACGCCCTATGTCCAGAAAAACATCCTGTCTGTGGGGGTGTCTGGCAGGGGGTGAGCTGACGGGTGAGAGAGAAAGAATGTAAGGGGAGTTGTACTACTACGACCATAGAGAACGGTCGTGTGGCAGGCATCTACGAGTTTGATGTCTGCATAAACTGAATTGTACTTCTACGACCAGAGAGAACGGTCGTGTGGCAGGGCATCTTCGAGTGTGATGTTCTAAATAAGTTCAACTTCTGCAACCAACAAGAAAGGTTGTGTGTGGCAGTCATCTTCGAGCTTGATGGCTGCATAATAAAGGAGTTATTTTATACAGTCCACACTTCGTATATTATTTGAGTTTTTATTGTGTATAAGTGAGCTATCGAACATTTTGGTCCAGTCTCCCGGAGACGGATTAGTTGAGCATTGAGATAGAGTGATCCATTGATTTCCACGAATCGTTGGCTGCATTCTACCATGAGTTCGGTAGGTGAAGTTTTATAATTCTAATGTGTTAGCTGCTTTCGTTTGTTGTGTTAATTTAGGTTAATTAAGGTGTTGAATTAGAGTGTTTAGTTTGACAGGTTTGTTAAGTTCTGCAGTGCATTGTTAGTGAATTTAAGTGAATAAACAATGTCTGTTTCTTTAAATCTAAAGAAGGATGAGCTAAAAGAGGTAGCGGAAGAGATGGGCTTAACCATTCCAGTCAATGCTAGAAAAATAGATTTGATCAACCTAATCAAATCCAGTCATGTCTATAAAAGCAGGATTGAAATAGTGCGCAATTTTGTGGATGATGTTTTAAAAGAAAGGAGGGAAAAGAAACGAGAAAGTGAAATAAAATTAGAGAGAAAATTCAGTTGGCCAAACTTGAAAAAGAGTTGGAACTTGAGAAATGGAAAAGGGGTTTAGCTAAAACTTCCCAAATCAGCTATAATAAAAGAGTGAGTGATGACTCTTTGTTTTCCTCAACTGAAGATGAGTCATGGCCCAATAGTTTAGATTCTTCAACTTCTAATAAGAAAAATGTTAATCCATTGTCAGTTGTGAAGTCAACATCAAACGTGTAATCTTACTCCCCGACCATTTTCCAATGTTTATAATTCAAGTTATTTTGCGTCAAATACTTCTGCACAGCAAAACAGTGCAAAAACTGACAATGTTCCAGAAAAAGATGTTTCTAACAAAGTCAGTACAAAAGAGAACATGAACGAATGTAAGAAATCAAGTGATTCAAACAGCAACACTTCTCGCCACCAAACTCGAACCTCTCATATTCCTTCAACAACATCATCTGTATTAGAAGCAAGTAAAGAGAAACCAAATCTATTGAGTCTCGCAGTGTAAAACCTGTAGTTCCTTCTAAGCCTGCATTACCTGTAAAGCCTATGATTTCTAATCGACCACGTACTTCTGTGAAAGAAAATGATATTGAGGAGAAAGATATAGAAAATTCAAATCTTATTCTTCAGAATACTGTGTTTGGCTTTGTGGTGTCTGGGTGCAGCACCACAGGAAATGTAAATAGAGAACATTGTGGACTATCCACAGATTAAGTTGAATTTAAATTGAGAAAAATTTGGCCAGTAGAAGGGTGTGAGAAATTGGAATTAACAGGTAATAGTGAAAATTCTACATGCGAGAAAATAATTGAAGAAAAAGTAACAGATGCTACTCATGCAACTCATCATGGCGTTTACCGGCCTGAGAAATTACGAGTATTTGATTGTTCCTCAAAGACCATGAACGGAGCTACCATCAATGGTTCAAAGATAAGAGTGGACCCATTCCCGAGGTGATGGAGTTAAACGAGGAGGCCCGTGGTGAGGGAGACATCCGAGGCAGTAAAGATGGTGGCTATTCCAGTGGAGATAAACGAGGAGACTGTGGAGGAGGAGAATACCGTGGAGTCAGAGGAGATGGTTTCCGTTATGGAGGAGATAGAGGAAGCAGATATGGTAAACCATCATATGGATGTGGTGGAGTCTACAGGAGTCGTTCAACTATGGGGCCGTCGAAGAAACAGAGGTGGCTGGTAAGGGAATATGCCCCTGAACAACAAATGCCATTGCCGAACCTCAACTGTTCGTGTGAGAGTATAACATCTGTTACAATTGGTGTTTAATATGCTTCGTCTTCAACGTTAATTTTGAGAATTCATCAACTACTTTTGTGAATGTGCCTTGAAGCTTAAGACATCTAAGTAGTTTATTGCAGTGAGGCGAAATCAAGTGATTAAAAGTCTTTCGTGCTCATCAGAGTTGCTACAATTCATCGATTGTCATCTGATTTTCAGTGATACCACATTAGATGAGACCAGAGTTCCTGGCTGGAGAAAAGTATCCTGATCAACCGACCCAGTTCCTTGATAAACAGGACGAGAACTTTTCTGAACTGAGTGATCCAGTGTTGGTGAGAACAAATTGTTTATGAAACAAGTGACTGAAATTTCATGAACTATTTATTGAGTTTAAGTAATAATTATATAAAGTTTTAGTATTTAAGTTACATATTTAGATTTCTTAAAAATACCAGGTGTTTGTCATTTAAATTAAATTATTCAATTGATAATTTATTTATATTGATAATTTACATATTATTATTGTTTAGTTATTCATGCATGATAGAAATTAATATTGCTGAGATATTTCTAGTAAAATCTATTCAACAAGAAAAGTTTTCAAAAGTCTATTGAAAGATAAGAAACTTATGTCGGAGAGTAAATTAAAATCTTTAAATCCCTTTTAGATTTAGATGGAATCTTAAGAGTAGGTGGACGTTTGAGTAATGCGGAATGTAGTTGTGATAAAATACACCGTATAATGTTGCCTAAAAATCATGCATTTACTGAGATGTTAATTTCTTATTACCATATAAAATATTTTCATGTAGTATTATCTGCTCTTTTGTGTCATGTACGTGAGAAATTCTGCCCTATAGGTGGAAAATCTATTTGCTGAAAAATAGTGCATAAATGTGTTAATTGTTCAAAGTAAAACCTATAGTGTCAACACAACTAATGGGTAATTTACCAAAAGATAGAGTTACTTTGAATTATCCATTTAATGTTTCAGGAGTAGATTTTTGTGGACCATTTTTGGTTAAAATTGGTAAACAAAGAAAGAGTATTGTGTGTAAAATGTATGTATTTTTATTTGTTTGTTTTGTATTTAAGGCAGTACATATTGAGATTGTTTCTGAGTTATCATCCGAATCCTTTATAGCTGCTTTAAAAGATTTATTGCACGTAGAGGCAAATGTGCTAAATTATACTCTGATAGTGCAAAGAATTTTGTATGTGCGAACAGAGAAATTCAAAAGTTTCATGAGTTAGTTATTAATCCTGAGATTAAGTTACCTTCATATTTATGTGAAGAAGGTATTGAATGGAGATTTATTCCCCCTCGAGCCCCAAATTTTGGTGGTCTCTGGGAAGTGGCCATTAAATCATTTAAGTTTCTTTAGAAGAGTAGTTAAAGGTGCTAGTTTAAATTATGGAGTTTTTAACTGTGTGTATACAAACTGAAGCAATTTTGAATTCTAGACCATTGAGTCCAATTTCTACTGATAGTGATAACTTTGAAGTTTAACTTCAGTCCAGTTTTGATTAATAGATCAATGAACGCTATTTTAGAGCCTAATTTAATTGATTTAAAAGACAATAATCTTAATAAGTGGCAAAGGGTAACTAAAATAGTTCAATTAGTGTGGAGAAAATGGCACCGTAGCTATTTAAGTGAATTGCAACAAAAAAATAAATGGGTCTTTGAAAAAGACAATGTAATCATTAGTGATTTAGTGCTATTGGTTCATAATTTACCTACTTACAAATGGTCTCTAGGCAGAATAATTGATATTCATTATGGTGTTGATAATAAAATCAGAGTGCTTAATATAAAAACCCAGAGTGGAATTTTTAAGAGACCAGTATCAAAAGTGTGTGTTTTGCCTATGCCAGAGTAATTTCCTTTAGAGTGCTTTTGTTTATATTCATGGTATTATGTTTGTAATTTGTTAAATATAGTACAATGTATACATATATATATTCATTTTTTCAATGACTTATTATATGTTTATAATGGTTAATTCTGTATGTTAGAATGATTATTGAATGTTTATTAAACATATCAATGGGTGGCGGTATGTTACGTCGAAAACCCATGTCCCCCTGCTTAGGGGAGGTCAACGCCCTATGTCCAGAAAAACATCCTGTCTGTGGGGGTGTCTGGCAGGGGGTGAGCTGACGGGGAGAGAGAGAAAGAATGTAAGAAGGGGAGTGGTACTACTACGACCATAGAGAACGGTCGTGTGGCAGGCATCTACGAGTTTGATGTCTGCATAAACTGAGTTGTACTTCTACGACCAGAGAGAACGGTCGTGTGGCAGGGCATCTTCGAGTGTGATGTTCTAAATAAGTTCAACTTCTGCAACCAACAAGAAAGGTTGTGTGTGGCAGTCATCTTCGAGCTTGATGGCTGCATAATAAAGGAGTTATTTTATACAGTCCACTTCGTATATTATTTGAGTTTTTTTTTTGTGTGAGTGAGCTATCGAACACAAGTAATATAAAAAAAAGTCAATTCTACTTTTTTTTTTCATTATATTGCAGAAAAGTCCTTTGCAAATAAAGTTGAAATTTTCCTAATCGTTCTGTTGAAATTGCTTTTTCCTTGGCGCCATCTATTATTAGATACATGCAACTTAAATATAAAAAAAAAACTAAAATTAATTAATTTAATTTAATTACTGAATTAATATTTGAAAAAAAAACTGTATTAACATCCAGTGTCATCCACTACAAGTTAAAAAAAAATGTATTTGAACTCGAGTGGAGGAATTAAAAGTATTTTATTAACGATTAAAAATTTGAATAAGATATATATAGGGAGAGTGTGAGCTAATAGAAGGAATTGAAAAAAAGACTCAAAAAAAGAAAAGATTCAGGAATAGATCCCACGTATTTTACAAGATGAAGCCTGACGTTAAAAGATAAGTAAAAATGTTAAAAATAAGCAAAACACTTTTTACGAGTTTGGAAATTGAGAAACTGGTCTATTAGCGCTGAAAATACGTGTAGTGTTATCTCGAAGGAGACCAAAAAAAGATTGTGTTCAAAACATTGCATTCAAAAAACATGCGTCCTTCACAAAAAACTCCGTCGTTTAGTATGCCACCGTCGTTCTCTGGACTTTTTACCATTCGATCACTTGCTGAAATACTTAATGAGCGAAAAACAAAGGCCCATGGTGTTACACCTCTAAGGCGTTCGAATTTAAGAGTGAGAGCAGAAAGAATAAGTATGCAAAGAGGGTGATTTTTAATGACACTTAATGAGGAAGAAGCTGGAATTTCAACTAATTCAGATGTTAAAAAATAAATAATTTTATCACATGAATGTCATTTAAAAAAAAAACGAAGGTCATAAGTAACCAGTAAATATAGAGACATTGTTTCTTTTGCTTATTTCAAATTACAGTATTCCATTGGTAAAAAAAAAAAAAAACATATGAAGCACTGATGCTTTAGAGTAATAATTTTTTATTATTGTATCGAAAATTGTAAGGGACATAATTTTCATTTTCGCATTGAAAATACGCATGGTATGTGCAATCGAAAAGACAGTTTTCTGAATATCATCTTCATATTTCATTGTCGAAATGTTTGAGTTTTTGGGGTTTTTTACAAATGTTTAAAATTTTGTATTTTTAAACGAATATTATAGTCATTTTAGTTACGCATATTTCTAATGTTAAAAGAAAATATTTTTTCTTGTATTAAGATTCAGTTATTCCTACAATTATCTTTTAACCATTATAAAGTTATTAATTTTCGAAAAAAAAAAAAAAGCTCTTTAATTTCCTCAAAATATGCAGATAAAAAATCCTAATATTTTAATGAACATCTGTATTTGTACTTTTGCTCAAGAGGGTTTTTGTAACTTTTCGATCTTGTATTTATAAATGTAAATTTACTAAAACCATTATTTTTTATTGGTTTAACGACGGTGGGCCCAAGCACGGATAACCCACCGAGAGGATGAGGGGGAGGGAGAATGTGCACTTCAGAGGGAGGGAAGATTTTTGAAAGACTTTTTGCCTCCAGTTTATATAGAAGAAAATCCGTAAAACTCCCATCAACCAGCCTGATTATCAACGCAAGAGGCTTTACTCATCACAATCGCCATCGAGGCTCCTCGTTTCTGAAAGCAGTGAATCTTGCGTTCACATTGCCAGTGGGCTACGAGTCGTCCTGTTAAAACTATTCACTGAGAGGGTGTTGACCCACTAATCCTTCGTGTAAATCCGTTATATATTGAATACATTTTAAATGTATCAATTGAATTAAATTATGTTTAGAATCCGATGAGAAATTATGAGAAAATACTGATCTAGAGCTGGTTCCTCCGAATTTAAAAATTAAAAGTTTTATCAGCCCGTTCTCCTCCGCTTTTCCGTCCCGGCGGTGCCATGGATGTTTGTAGTGGTTCGGAATCGACTTTAAACTGTAGGGCCCGGTCTGTTTAGCCTAAAAGTGTGCATAAGATGACCGTAGAGCGACAAACCAAAACCAAACCTCCGTTTCTCCAATTTTAAAGTAGGAAGTAATTGAATTAAGAGAATTCTATTTTCACATTATAAATGGGCAGGTCATGCCATTGAAAAAGTCAGAACTTTTCATGAGAATTTCGTCAGCAAACATGTTGAAAATCAATATCTAACCATCTCATAAAGCGAAGTGGCAAAAGATTTTCTGGTGAAAAGATTACCACAAGAAAATGATCGAAAGACTCGTTCTATTTTTTTTTTTCTGATCTAATTTCGAATTTACACCTTGCGAAGAAAGATTTATTTTCACGAACAATGTTATTCCTTAGTGAACTGGTTTGGCTTGCTGGGATTCTCGGGTATCCAGTATGGCATTCTATTAACACTGATTTTTAAAAAAAGTAAGAAAGAATGAAAGAAGCAGAAATCGGCCGCTGTCCAATGATGACCTACGGCAAAAAGCACCGAACAGCCATGACTCTGCGGGCCTTGAAGAGATACATTTTCAGTTGCTGTTCAGGTGCGCTGTTTACCCCAAAACATCATCAACGTGACTAATGAGTGGAGGTAAACAAAAAAAAAACAAAAAAATAGACGTCCAATGTCACTGCTTTGAAACGCGATGCCCAATGCTCCTCAAATTAACTTTATGTTTGCCGACTCCCATTATGAATCAGCTGCCCGAGGGATCGAGGTCATGTGACTCCGACTGACTCATGAGAAACGATTTCATAGCAGTCATCGTTTCGTGAGGAATTGGCAACTCATCGACATCATTTGAATCAGAATCCTTCTTCCATGTCTTTTACAAGTTTAAAGATATATATATATATATATAACATACATTTTATCATACATTTTTTTAAAGATATATATCTATCTATATATATATCATACATTTTATCATACATTTTTTAAAATATATATATATATATATATATATATCTCGATTGTAGACAGGACAAGACAATTTGCATTGTGTGTGTGAAGCTCGACTTTCAGCTTTTACCTTTCTGTGTGTGAAGCTTTACTTTCAGCTTTTTACTTTCACGAAGAGGGGCCTTAATGGCCAAGTGGCTAGCGCTCTGGCGCTCGGTACCACAGATATCGGGTTCGAGTCCGGCGGTGCCATGGATGTTTGTAGGGGTTCGGAATCCACTTTAAACCGTAGGACCCGGTCTAACAGGATCGTAGAGAGTTGCGAGGGCATTGTTACTCCGCGTCTGTAGCTTATCTTCAAGTTACACGCGCCCCCTGGGTAGTGCTAAGTGAGTAACGTCGGTGCCAGATATCAGTCGGTGCCCTTATGGCATAAAAGATCACGGTCTAATTGCCAACTGCATTAGGAAAACACATTTTCTTTTCTCTACTCCCTCACCCCGTTTGCATTACCCGCTACAAATTAGAAAGGTGGAGATCGGTGAGCCTCGTGCATACTATGATCAAATCATTTATAGGTGATAGAGGGAGGGGGGTGGCAGTTTTTTTCTTCTAGGAAGCGGTAGTAGCCCCGCATTTGCGTGTCGTATGAGAACCCCCCCCCCCCACACACACACACACATACACCAAGCAGCCTGACTATGGATGCGAGACGCTTTTGCACACACATCGTCACAATCTCCACTGAGGCTCCTCGATTTTGAAAGCTATGATTGTAACAATGCTGCTAGCGGATATGAACTTCGGCCTTCCTGGATCAAGCTTTTGTCTGAAACAGATCGACCCTGAAAATAAAGTGCACATCATTTATTCTATCTTTAATTAAATAGCCTGTCAATCGCCACTAACGATCGCCATTAAAAGAAACATACTTGTTAACTCGCTGAGATGTCATTCCGTTCCAAGCCCACCGAAAAGAGACTCATTTACAGACAGGTTTGGAATCTTTCCTTTTTATTTTATTGATGACTAAGATGTCCGAAGCTAACGTACCTATTCCACTGCGACCGGTTTGAGAGCATCTGGCATCGACACTCTTTTCCTTCAGAGGGCGTGCCATCTAAAAGTCCCTCGGAACATGAAATCCACCTACGTATTAAAAAATGGCTGAGATGTGTTGAATTGTTACACATCACTCTGAAATTGCCTTCATGAAACACATTTAACATGTAATTACGATAACATGTAATGTACCCCCACCCCACCCCTCATAATCGGCGGATGGAATGTTCGTGACACTCGTCAGTGAAACACGAGACTTACTGATGTTTCACAATAAATAAATAAATAAATAACAGCATCGATTTATGCTTTGGTATTTAATGTGGAACAAAGGGTGAAAAAAAGTGCATCGCTTTCCCATTTTTACAATTTTTATCAAAACAGTTATTGATAATTTTAGAAAGTTATTTTTTTAACTCGAAAGTCGAACACTTCCAATTTTTTATTATTCGACGGAAATGTGACAGATGTGCTGTTACTTGATATGTAGCATCAAAAGGCCTCACTCCCTCCACAAACAAAAAAAAAGGTATATTTGTTCGTCCTAAAGGTACTTTCGAAGGTTGCATTTGCGTGTCATTCAGGTGAACCTCTAGCAAAGGAATCCATCAGCCAATACCAGACACTCTGTCTACATCGTTGTAATGACGTAGCTCACGTCACCGAGGTTCGAACCTTTGACCTCTTACGTACTAGCTAGTATTCACTGGTCCAGGAGTATAGCGTAGGTTTATAAATTCCGATGATGATTTGCGTGTTTGAAATAATTTTACAACAAATAGCAATACAAAATCAACAAAAAAGGACAACGACATAAATGGAACAAAACGAAAGAACAAAAAGGCAATAATCAAAACAAAAAAAGCAATAAAAATAAGCATGTTGTAAGCCTATGGCATTGCGTTTAATTATTTCACTAAATTTGAGATCACTATTCTATTGATTATGGAAAAGTGAATAACATACATAAAGTAATAATAAAATGTAGCGCATCCCATGTTCTAAAAGAACAAAAACTTGCGGCAAATATCTCCCTTCCTTTTCGTACTAGAGTTGGCTCTGTATTGCCCCATGGCTTCTTTCCTCCCGGCGCATTTATTTAAAAAACGTAAACAGGTTACAAAGCGGTTGTGAACATTTCGTGATATTCTTCTTCTCAGGTTATACATTGATTGAATTATGTGTTTACTAAAGAAAAATAAATACAAGAAGTGTTATTTTGCTTATAACTCTGGTCCTTTTGTATGAAATAGTATGAAACATTACAAAGGTTCACATAAATGAAAAAAAATTATTCATTTGGAAGGGGGAGATTTATTAATATAGTATAAATGCCAAATATTTAGAAAAACTAAATTGACATTTATTGACAGTTAAAAAAAATGAACCCTTTCTTTCGAAAATCGTTTCATTATATCACACCTTTTCTCCCTTCGCACCAACGGTAAAGGTGTTGCCCAAAATAGCCAATCTATCATCGCATATGTTAAACTACGAATAACAGTCACGTGAGGAATAGGATCGCGTGAGGGTTATCTTGCCTCAAACTGGCAACATTGATGCGAGATCCATTATATTACTATTCCATGATAACACGATGTGGCTGCCGCTGTGTGGGGTAAAATTTTGACTTGAGCTACTGATGTGAGGCATATAATATTCAGATTCGTTTTTCTTTTTTAAACTGAGACAGAGGCCTGATGGCCGAGTGGCTAGCGCTCTGGCGCTCGCTACCACAGATTTCGGGTTCGAGTCCCGGCGGTGGCATGGGTGTTTGTAGTGGTTCGAAATCCACTTTAAATTGTAGGTCCCGGTCTGTTTAGCTCTCGCGTGCACAAGATGACTGTAGAGCGGCAAACCAATCTAAGCAAAGAATGCAATGTCTTTCACTAGCAGTCATACAACTTGATTCTACATAAATACTCGTTTTTAAAAAACTGTTTGTAGACTGTTTTACAAGCTGGACATCGAAAAGAGGAAATTCTTGAAGCACTTTCATCTAAGAAAGCTGGAGCAAGAGCATTTTTGTGATATGTCATCATCACCAGGCACCTTTTAGAGCAGTCATCGCACTGCCAGTCGCCCATAACTTGTGTTCTCGTCACCACGGATCATTCGGATTGGTCATCATTTTCAAAGCCTTTCCATTTTTACGGAAATTACTGTTTTTCTAATTCGATTTTGTAAAGGCGGTAAACAATTAGCCTCTCGGGAAACGATGAAAAAGCGGTTTTTGAGATAAAAATGTACGTCATAATTGTGTTTAATAGTAATTGTGTATCAGAATATTGAAATGGACTATTCACTACAGAGTATTTCCCAACATCAGATTGGAACATTTTGAAAGCCATATTTTTATAAATAATTGTTCTAAGAATAAAGAAAAAAGAAATCAATGCAAATGTTTAGTTAAAAATTTTAAACTAAACCTTCGACTTCCCGAAAGGCTACGTTACAGGAATTCGCGACACGAGAAACCCTGAAACAAGTTTTTGCAACGGGTCAGCTTCCGAAAATCGAACTTGTTCTTATTTCGAAACGATCGTCTGCTACGAGTATTTAATAGAGAAAGAGATTTCTGCGTGGGTGTTCCGATCACTTACAACTCTACGATAACATGGTTCATTAGTTTCATTTTTCTTCTCTGAATGTGTTCCATACTTTTTTCTTGGTGCGCAGTGAAAAATTAAAAAAAATGTCTCATTTTTTTCTAATGAAATACAAACTGTACTTTTTCCTTGAAGAATGACGCTTTTCAAAAAATTCTTTTCTAGAATCATCTGTTTTCATCAACAGGATGTCGGAATTTACAAAAATCAGTCCTATGAAATTATTTAGATGATAAATGAGTTAGAAGTTGCAATGTCAATAAGACTTAAAAAACTTTTTCTTAGAAATTTTTTTTTCTTCACGTTTGAAAATGACAATAAAATTCTAACAACTTATATCAAATGAATTAGTTATAAAAAAAAAAAAAAACACGCATTTTGAAAATGCACTAGTTTAAAAAATGTCTGCTTTGATTGTGTATAGATGTAACAAATTATTTATAAATATATTCGGAAATGAGATTAGTTTTAGGAATATTCTAAAAATTGCAATGACAAAATAAAATAAAAAATAAAAATAAAAAAAACATATTGTCGTCTGTAATCGTCATTGTCATCGTCTTGCCTTTTTCCGAGTTTCAACTGTTTTCCATTATTATTATATTTATTTTTAGTTTCAAGTGTTTTCTAAAAAAAAATTTCCCTCGTTTCAAAAGTTTTAACGTATATGTATATTGCAAAAAATGTCTCTGTGGGTTTTTTTTTAATTAATATGCTAATGGAAAAGAACTATATCCCTTCATTAAAGCAGCGCAGCTTTATGTTAGTTAGCCATAAAATGCATGTTTTTTCTGCCTTATAGTAGAGGATGACTCCCTGCTCTCAACCGAGGAATACAAAGTGCACATTTATATTTGATAAGGCTTCCAAGGGAACGTCGCTTGTGATTCGCCCGAAGCCTGCTCCACATTACGTCCGAGACGAGCGGTTCTATGACACACTTAGGAAACGTGAGCGCAGAAACCCTCCTCCTTTCAGATAACGACGACCTCGAGAGAGTCAAGGGCTCGAGAAAGCGCTCCGCCTCTCTTGGGGCAAGCAAGGTCGCCAAAATGTTGAACTCGCTGTGGCTCGACGCTGCTCGTAGGAGAGGGAAAGTATCATTTTTTATAGGTCGCTACCCAGTCATTCCTGTATTCCTGCATCCCAGTATTCATGGCATACAAATAGCAAATTAAGCGTTACATAAAGCGCATCGCGAAGTGCCTGTTGCATAGTACTCATTCACCCATTTTGAGACCCCAGCAAAGGAATGTGTGAATTCGCCCTCCTGAATAATGTCTGAGAACTCATTCTCTCCACCTCCGCGAAACCATCGGGAGAACTTTGCAGCTTATAAATTTATCGTATGTATCCCCGGAATGGACACGGATGTTGAACTTGGCGAATTTCCGAACCCAATACTCCATCCACCCAACAGCTCCTGCCTCTTGTTTCTTGATAGATGCGGATCATGATGCATTGAATACATACATATCTATGCTTACTGAAACTATGAAAATTATTTACATTGAAGGAAAGTGGAATAGGTATAGATAAATTTTTTTAAAAATCCCTCCCGCTCTTTTTTTTTTTTTTTTTTTTTTTTTTTTCGGTTTTCCCACATCCTATAAATATCCTTCATTCAGTAGCGTAATAAAAATGAATGTATCATTACATCATGATAAGGCATCCAATGGTGACGCCTCATGCACTTGCACACTCTATTTACACGCACAAATTGTCAATCCATTTAAGACACATGTATAGAGGGTGATTCAAAAATAACGTTGTTCACACAACTTCTGCATCTCATTTCATTACATTAACATTTATTAAAAATGTCTGCGATACGAGTTTCAACAGCTACTGGCTGCTCTCCGTCTTCAAAGAGATGATCTATGGAAAGAGATTGGGCTCCCATGAAATACCGAATCGAATGCTTATTTGGAGGCCAAAGATGAATCGGCCGGCGTGCAAAGTTAGAAAAGCGTTGCATTGAATGCATGTATAGTATATCGATGAATAAAGAACATTTTTCTCTGTTAGTGGGGAGTTATGGATCCATGTATTGAGCTTCATTCTCACGAGCTCAAGAATTATGGATCCATGTATTGAGTGTCGTTCGAACGAGCTTAAGTATTATAGATCCATGTATAAAGCGTCTTTCGAACGAGCTCAAAAATTATGGATCCATGTGAGTGTCGTTGGAACGAGCTCAAGAATTATCATTCATTCATTAAAGCGTCTTTCGAACGAGTTCAAAAAAATTATGGATCCATGCATTTAGCGTCGTTAGCTTAAGAATTATGGATCCATGTATTGAACGTCGTTCGAACGAGTTGAAGAATTATGGATCCACGCATTAAGAGACGTTCGAACAGGCTCAAGAATTATTTAACCATGTATTGAGCGTCATTCGGAACGAGTTCAAGAATTATGGATCCATGTATTGAGTGTCGTTCGAACGTGTTCAATAATTATAGATCCATGTATTAAGCGTCGTTTGAACGAGCTCAAGAATTATGTATCCATGTTCTCCATTGAAGAACAGTCAGTTATCCATTGGAGAACTCACGGCGTTATTTACACACGCACAAGCACCACACACATGCAATTAGTCATTCGAACGAGCTGAAGAATTATGGATCTACGTATTGAGAGACGTTCAAACGGGCTCTAGAATTATTGAACCATGTATTGAGCGTCGTTCGGAGGAGCTCAAGAATTATGGATTCATGTATTGAGTGCTGTTCGATCGGGATCAATTTGAACTCATAAAATCCTTTTCCTCTTCCAGAACATCCTTCTGTACGAGTACCTGCCCGTACTGCTGATGGAGCCGTTCACTCCCTACCAAGGTGACTACATAACCATTTCTGCATTTAAAAAGGGAACACTTTTCTTGTTTCTGAGCCTGTATCTTCTTTTAAGTTTTATCACTTTTCAAGAATTTTTATGTTTTTTTTTTTACTGTACTAAATATAAAAAATCAATAAATATATTTAATAAGAGTTGCTTAAATATGTTATATTGCGTTGGACACATTTTCTATTTTTCATATTTTCTTTCGAAATGAGCGAGAACAGCAAGTTGTTATAATCTTTAGAAAATTGTGGATTTCGATGCACTTTTTGATTTCAACATTCGATTCGTTTCGGTGCCTGTTTGGATTTCTCGATATCCGTTTGCTTCAATCCTGTTTTCTAAAATAAACTTGTTTCATCCAAAATATGGAAATTAGATGGGGAACATGTCGCCAGCAGATATCAGCATCGCCAGAAAGTGTTCCTTTTCACAATTCTACTATATTACATTTATTAAAAGCTATTATTTAAAAATTATTAATTTATTAATAATTAAAAATTATTCATTATTCATTAATTTATTATTCATTAAAATTATTATTTATTTATTTATTTTTATCAAGATATTAAAAGCTCCATTTAATGGTAGTTCGTATATCATATCAAAAGTTGCTTCTTGAAACATCCATTTTCCGTCCTCTTTATACCACGTCAATTGAATAAATTCGATTTTCCCTATTAAATGAATTATGGATTTTTACTGATAGTTTTAATTGCTTTTGTGAATGATTAACAATTCTTACTGACTACAGTGCTGTATGCTCTTAATTTGTTCTAGGTCCTTTCACTTACACCGCACTCACTATGACGAATATCGAACCAATTTTTTCCTATAAGAAATAAAGGTGAAATGGATGAACCCATAAAAATAAATAAAATCCTACAGTTATTCGCATAGTGTCATGGTTTTGTATGAAATAATTGAAATACTACTTAAAACTAAAATAAATAAATACAAGTTAGATAAAATGCGTATGTAATTGAAAATTTACCAAGTTTAATTTATCTCTTTTCTGGCTGTTTTCTCTACTTTTATCTGGTTGAAGACCTGAATCATCAGATTTTGTTTACCAAAACACTGACCAAAGAACCTCGCTTCTGCATTCTCTTCAAGGTGTTTTGAAAATGAGACATCGTCTTGACGTTTTAAACAATACTATGATTTGAAATTTTTGGGACGGTACTTCTCAGTGAAATTTTTCACATCCATATATTTAGCACAAACTTTGATAACTGCTAAACGTATTCCAAACAGGATCATGCGCTGATAAAATCCGAACAGAACGTACATAAAGCTGGACATTCCAAAGCAGACATATACTGAGATACCACCGCCTCTCCCTTCTTATAATGAACCGACCTGTTGGATATTTAATGATAACAAAGTTGTTTAAAAAAAAAAAATGAACAGTTCTTACAGTGTTTCCTCCACGCATGTTTCTTAAAGTATCTTTTGCCCCTCATTGGCGTACGAGATCTTTCAAACTCATCCCGCAAGACATTGAAGCCTTGCCCTTGAAGTATGGACACTATGTGAGATCAGGTGTTTCATAACTGAGTAATCTCGTAGGCGATCCGTCTGCCTTGAGGAGGATGTGTCGTGACACCTGTCGTCGGCCAGCCCTAACACTGACCCTCTTCTCTTTGCAGGCTACCAACCCGACCTCCACCCGGGCGTCAGTCACGTGTTCCAGTCGGCCGCCTTCCGCTACGGACACACCCTCATACCCCCGGGGCTCTACAAGAGGTACGAACCTTTCCAACCCTCGCTATCTGCGGCGCGCTTTTGATTTGTAATTAACCCCCTTTTCAAATTTAAAAATTCCCAACGACCTCCGGCATCAATATATAAAATAAAATGAAAAAGTTTCGTATAAAAATTTGATGTGTGAAATCAAATGAAGTATTTGGTATGTGTCAATAACGAAAAAGAACTGAAAGGTTTAATAAAAAATTATTGTTAGTAAAAATAACTTGATACCACAAAGTTAAGAACGTTAAGTTTTAACGTGAAAAGGAAAAAATGGCAATTTTACGAACTTAGTTTGCTATCAACGCTTTAAAAAGTGCTGTAGTGTATCGGGTCATCCCTTCAGTTAGGGTTCCCTCGTTCACAGGATGGATTCTTGAGCGATTGAATGGTTATAATCGTAAAAAAAAAAAAAACCCTGAAGTGTCCAAACACGAGCTCTCTGTTGTGGTTAAGAATTGTGGTTTCTGTTTTATAATGAAAGAAACTCAACGTTCTTTAGTCTGGAAGATTTTTCGGCAGCAAGCGTGTCATTAGTTTTGAATGATTTCTTTATTAATAAATTAATAATCGATCAATAAAATTCGACGCTATAGTTTCGAATGTAATTGGATAAAACACTCATTAAAAATATTAACATACATTAAAAAATATTAGAAAAAATGAATACTGAATTAAATATTTTTGTTAATTAAGTTTAATGCTTTGTAAATTACCTGATGGCTTGTTACATTTGGGATCCAATTGGCTACATTTGAGTGAACAATGTTTTGTAACTAAAGAAAAAAATCTTCAAAAAAACAAAAAACATTTGTTTTATTAATCTAATTGCATTACATTATTTTCTGAAATTGCCTTATTGATCAATATAGCAATTAAAAAACTTTATTGTAATGGAATAAACTTAAAATGCCTTTTTGCTTATACAAAAACCTTCATTTTCAAATATGAGTGCTGGAAAGACATGATCCTACAAACCATTTCTTTTACAGCTTTTTTTAATAGAACTTATTATTATAAAAATACTTTATTCTTTTCGTTAGAATCGAGTCATCCAATTGTAATTTAAAATTATTTAGTTAATTAATTATTAAATTATTAATTATTATCCCGTACTAACGTAAAGCAGTTTATAAATGTTTAGTCAAATTCCATCAGTGCACCCATTTGCTGAGTGATTTTTTCTGTCCAACGAATCCTTTTGCAGTGTTGTTGAGTGAGTGCTTTTTTTGCTCTGCAGGGACGCCGAGTGCAAGTTCCGGAAGACAGTGACCGGATATCCGGCCGTGCGATTGTGCTCCACCTGGTGGGACTCCGAGGAGGTGGAGTCCGGCATCGAGGAGCTGCTGATGGGGATGGCCTCCCAGATCTCCGAGAGGGAGGACAACGTGCTCTGCTCCGACGTCAGAGGTTCGCAATTTTTTATTTTGTGCTCATCTTTCACATGCTCATCATTTTGCTGCTTTGTTCTAGAGCAGGGGGTCTCCAAACTACGGCCCGCGGGCCAAATCCGGCCCGTCAATGTCATCCATCCGGCCCGCGACAGCGAATGGCTTATTTGTTGCTGTAATAAGTTTGATTAAAAACACAGAATGATAATAACTCGGTTTTATTGACTTGCTAGGTAAAGCTTAATGGCAAGCATAATACGCGGAAAATTTAACTTAAGCATAACAACTAACTAGAAATTTTATATAATGGCAGAAAAATTAAAGCGGTTTTAGCCCTTGGTACTTATTGAAGTAAACTGTATGGTCCTAAGGCTGGAAAGTTTGGAGACCCCTGCTCTAGAGCATCTCGTACATCATTAGCATTATTAGAGCATCATTTGCGTATTATTGATAGAGATATCTCAAAGGGCAAGTCCAATTATCTCAAGCCTTCGTTTGGTGAATCCTTTAAAGTAAGCTGCATTGTTTCCCAAATATGCGAAAGAACATACGTCGAGAAATCTTTCCCCATTTAAGAAATCTAATATTTTATGCACTGCTCAGTCCATTCTCTCTTAAGTGAAAATTATAACTAACTATCTTTATTAACAATTTAAAACTTTCACTGCCGAGTGTGGTGTGAGGATAGGTATTGACCTCCTTCTTAGAAATGGGTATTTCCGAAAAGCGACTGACTTTTTTTATAACAAATAGAATTGAAAAATGCTAATAAAATACGAGGATGCGTATCATACAGGTTATTAAGTAATATTTAGGCCTTTCTGGATTGAATATTTTGACTACGCTCCACCGCGTGATAGAAGTAAAATTATTTCATTAATGCAGCATTACGCACTGGAGCATGATGCGTAAAAATGAACAAAATTATTTGTATGATATTATATCATTAATAATTATTCAATATAAATGAATTACTATAAGTTGTTTACATTAATGCTATCATTACTACAAATCGTGGGGAGGAATGACTTCTTCATCTATGACATAACGGTCTATGACATCAGACGGGTACTCGTCCGAAAGCTCAACCAACACATTTTCAATTTTATCATCAGTTGGAGACTTATTGATTTCATCTTACTTCTTTTGGGGCTTGAAGCCTCTACAACTCATATGACAAGATATTTTTAATAACTAATAAAGCTATAAATTAGATGTCATATACATTTACAATTACTTTCTAACCTTTACTCCACGCCAATACCAACAGACACGCCTAACATAGAGTGCAGGTTGAAGTGGAGGCCGAATTGTTGAGGTGTAAACCTTCACATTTCTAATGCATGACTGGACATTGATACATACCCCACACCGCTGGCGTGTCTCTCTTTTAGCGTTGATGCCACATCACGCGTTGGAGCGAGATCGGCAGTGAAAGTGTTAAGATCATTGTGAATTTAACTCAGCAATCCAAACAACCCTTCTAAAATCTTGGGAGACAATAGACAGTGCGATGTATAAAAAAACACAATTTCTTATGTCTTTCGTGAACCGAAGTAGAAACAGAGTTTGGGATTGCACTCGAGATGTCAAATCGCATTCCTTAGGGAAAACAGACCCTTATGTTCTCCGAGATGAGGTCGCAATTTTGAAAAAATTGCCATAAATTTTTTTTTCATTCATTATATAACGGATGCAAAAATACAATGTCGAAATATATAGCATAATAACATAAAAGTACATAAATATTAAATTTCTTCTTCTAGAAGACATTTTTCATGTGGATAAATTAGATAACTAAAATAGTATTACATGTTACTTTTTTTCTTGACGGGAAACATCTGTAAAATATCACTACAAATATTTTAGAGAAAATATTTCAGAGCTCATATTTGAGTTATTAGAATGCATTTAGTATTAATTGATAGATTGGATAGAGCTAGCTGTATCCAGTGATGAACTGTTTAATATCGTGAGTCAACCGGATAAGACTTAAGACTGAAGTGACCACTCATGGATCACAATGTTCTGAATAATTGATAAATAAAGAGGAATTTTTTTGGGCGAGCTTCGTTACACTTTAAAATGCATCACGGTCTTGAAACCATATTTTATCCAAATAGTAATAAAAAAAAAAAAGGCATTTCATCCATTCGCAGACAGCTGACTATGGTCAGATTCATTTACACTTAAAGCAGCATCCAGTTCCTTCACCGCCAGTTACTTCTGTCTACTGGAGTCAAAGCTGCAGAACTTGAAATAGAGCAGTTCCAGTTGTCCTTGGAAAGGGGCTTATTTTTTACTTCTGATTCCAAAGCATTTATACAATTTTCGGAGGAGGAAAATTCTTGATGTGCATGAACTATTCACCACTTGCGCCTCCTGCACGCCTCGCAACAACAATCGGTGCCGTTTTCTCACCTTACGTAGAAAGACCAGAATCAAGAGTTTTCATTTCCTAATTCAGTTAACACAAGTCGATTATTTCTTTCCCGGGCAACGATTGATTCTTCACTTCATGTTCTATTAAATACTCTAATAAACTATATCGATCTCTTTAACAAAAATGTGTTGATGAATACTGAAATGTTTTTCCGCCTCAAAGAAACTGTTCACTCTCTTTCGCAGACAAGCTGTTCGGGCCGATGGAGTTTTCGCGGCGCGACCTCGCCGCCCTCAACATCATGCGGGGCCGCGACAACGGACTGCCCGACTACAACACCGTCCGCCGACACTTCCAGCTGCCCGAGATCCACAACTGGTCGCACATCAATCCGGAACTCTTCAAGCGCTCTCCCCAGGTAAGTGGAACGCCTCCCATGGCTGGACCGTCATCAAAGGACTCAATTCTCTAGTAAATGTAGATGGACTTCATAAGATGGGTTGCTACGGGATTGAGCATGATAAATAAATGGGCTGGAATACTCTTTGCATTTGATTTCAATAAGAAGGCTCAGATCTTCCTAATGCCGACTCCAGTGGCAACGTGCGTACCTGACATGCAGGAGCGTCGAGGTCTGAATTCGCTAGTGGGGAATGATAGAGTCACTGCTTTCAGAAACGAGGAGGCCTGTTACTGTGTGTAAAACCATCCAGCATTGGCAGTCAGGCTGCAGGGAGGGAATTTTCTGGAATTTCTCTCTTGTAACGTTCAAACGCAGAGCAGTTACCCCTAATAGTCCTCTCGTAAGATACTGTCCATCCACGTATGCTGTTCGTGGTGAAATCTTTTCCCTGGCATAGAGGCGTTCTACACGTCTGTTCATGGATCCATCTGTTTACAATAGCTTCACCGCTCAGTCAGCCGACGCTAACCCTGATATTACCACAAATTCGAAATGAGCAAAAGCAGGAATGTTCTTGTCATGTTCCGCACTGAGCTTTCCCGAATCAACAGAGGAACCCACCAGATAGTTCAGACCCTGTTTGCAACCTAGCCCGACTCGTGGCCCAATGGCAACTTGCACAGCTAGTGTGTACGATGGTCGAGGTTCAAAACTAGCATTGCTGAAGTCGAAGAAAGCCAAAACGATTTATGACCCCCTGATCCTCGACTACTGGATCGAGTATTTTTTACTGACTATACATACACATAATTCGATGTACTATGATCTTTAGTTGTGGATTTAGAAGAATTTATGAAATAAATTCAACGGCTTTTATTGAACTCGTATCTACGAAAACAATTTTTTCATAATTCAACTTTACAGGTGCAGTATTTGTACTCACTTAAAAAATATCCTTGTATCTCAAATTTTCTAACAAAATATACATATATCCTATAAAAATAATAGTACAAACTGACAAGGTATGAAAGTATTGCAGAATAACTGAAGAAAATTGTACATTTTAATAGGCTGTCTTTGTAATACAGTCAATCTTATTTCTTCTTAATGACAGAATAGCTCCAGCAAAATCTTCTTTCAGTGGGGATCCACGATTGACCTTTATAAGTCTCAGTGTTGAGAAAAGTTTTTGAACACTGATTTGATATATTCCTGAAATAGTCATTATTTTTATCATTATCATTGCAGGATACAATAGAATGGCTTCCTTAACATTTCATTTTAACATGGATTTCTAGAATTGTGGAAAAATAAACATTATTTTTGTAAAGGAGAATTTTAAAACCACCCTCCACCCCAGCCCACGTCTCGTGAAAGGCCTCCTGCGGGTTACTGGCAATGGGTAGCACACGGTGGTTAAAAGATAGAATGACGTAATGATAGATGGATCGATTTAATAGATAACTGATTGGATAGATTTAATGGATGCTTAAAAGATAGAACTAACGTAAAAGATCATGAATTTCGCTCATGTTTATCGGGTGCACTGTCATGCGCTGAATTTCTCTTGTATATTTTTTAATTTAAGCAATTAGTGTGACAATAATTTTGACACGTTGATGCTGTTAAACGCTGTGCAGCAATCGTGCCATTCCGTTCCGATTATTGTTTGCTTGGATTTATGTTACATAAATAGATAAGATAAAGTGACATTTATCTAACATTTATGTTAATAAATGTTAGATAAATGTTACATGATGTATTATCAAATGTGTTTTTTTTGGGGGGGGGCGATGAAATAAATGTATCTCTTCCTGCCTGATCCACTCTGCAGCTTTAAGAACAGACACATTTTTTTTTTTTACATATATATAAAATAGCAAGTATGTGCTAATCTCTCTCTTTCTGTCCGCAGCTGTTCGAATCCCTGGACGAACTGTACGGGGGCAAGTTGGACGACGTGGACCTGTACATCGGCGGCATGCTGGAGACGGAGGAGGTGGGCCGGCCCGGACCCCTCTTCCGGAAGATCATCCGGCAGCAGTTCCAGCGGATCCGGGACGCCGACAGGTTCTGGTTCGAGAACACGCACAACGGGTGAGCTCACATTCGTTACCAAACTAACTAGATTTTCTCTGATGACAGACTTGAAAGTCTACAACTGAAGCTAAAATAAATAAGGTTCAATAATATATGGTTTGAAGAGAAATTTTTGGCACTAATTTATACAATTTTCTCATTTAATTAAAACATTTGATTTATGTATCCAAATCTCATTCGAATAATTATAATCTACCTTATAATAATTCATTTATACTAGATTATTATTAGTGGTAAAGTATCCTACAAAAACAATGTATTATGTCGCTTATTTTCATTATTTTGTTTCATTTTTACATTTCACGTGCCCTCAAGTAGTATGGCATTTAGGAAATAATTTTACCTCTAGTGTCTGTCAGTCTCTGGTGAGTAATCAAAGTATTCTATCAAAATAGGCCTGAATATTACTTTTTAATCAATATGATGCACATAATTATGTTTTATGACCACTTTTCAATTTTGTCATAAAATTTAATCGCCTTCAGGTCAAAAACCCATTTCTAAGACGGGGTAATCACAGTCAACACATCCTCATCGAAAGTAATAAATTGCTATGACGCGTCTATCTGTAACAAAAGGGGCTGAACGATACATAAAAAATTGGATCTTTCAAATGTAGAGAGAATTCTCGATGCATACTTTGGGAATCAGGGTGACTTGACTCAAAAATTTATCAAATGATAGCGTGAGATAATTGAGTTTAGATTGGATTCCCTTCTAGAACAGTAGACTAAAACAGAAGCTGTTTTTTTCTTACTCTGGCTGTGGAAGATGGCTGAGGCTGTGGAAGATGGCAGGTGATAAGGCTTCCGATTGCTGTGCATCTTGAATTTTAAGTCTTCAGTGGAATTGGATGGAGGCTCTTTATAGATCTTGCATCGATTTTTATTGTGATTCTGTAGAGTGAATGTTAAGCTGTATGTGAAATGTTTGTAGGATCTTCAGCGAGAGCGAAGTGGCTGAGATCCGGGCCATCACCCTGTGGGACGTGCTGGTGAACGCCACGGACATCCCGCCGGACGCCCTGCAGAGAAACCTCTTCCTCTGGACGAACGGTGAGTCTCTTGTTTTCATTGCCTGATATAGAGCAGAACTTTAAGCTTTGCCTTTTATGCGCTGCGAATGGACCACAGGCCGCATAAACAGTTTTGAGGCAGAATGAAATAATGGGAAATAAAAGAAGAATTTATCCTGATGGGGTAAAACTCCGTGGGTGTAATGCGTATGTATAAAAAAAGATTGAAATTTAAATGGAATTAAATTGTTTGTTCAAGAGATATAATTGCGTGTAGCTTATGTAAGCTGTTATCTGCATCGCCACCTATTCTTAGAGTGGCTGCGAATGCGCTTGTCAATGAGGGAATTCATGGCTCAGTGGGATGAACCCACTCTCCGAATTGTCAGTCAAGGGTCCTCACAATCACTGATTTCCTGTTTCTACTTCATATTGCCTTATGAAAGCTGTGTTCTGCTAGGGTTCCGTCCATTCTGCCATCACAGTTAATTTCGAATGGAAGCTGTGGCCTAGAAGTGAGATCTTTTACGTACCACCTGGACGATGCTTTGAGCCTAAGATGTTCTTTTCTTATGTACCAAAACTGAATCATTTGCAAATTGCAATGAATAAGCATTTGCATCGGAAGGTTCGTTACAATCCATTGCATTTTGAATTCAAGTTAAGAAACGCAGATGTAATCGTCAGAAATAATCATTTAGTTCAACTATTTGTAGAATTTGCACTACAGACAACATTTTCCTTCTGATGACACCGAACAGTTACAGTTTCAGATTCCGAGGAATCCTCTCAAATCACGGTATTTGAGGCAAAGTCGTCTTTAGTTTAAAAGTGACCGGATGTGGCCTTGTGGTGCAATTTCGTAACTGATGGAATAAGTACTCATGAATTGGCTACGAATCAAATTAGTCATTAAAAGACATATTAGTGTAGTAAAAACAATAGATGCAAATTTCAAGCAGCAAAATATTTTAGCCAATCATAGACAACGTTCACATTCGAATGTGTGAGCTGCGAGAGCTCTTCCAATTGATTTGTTTCAGTATGAACAAAAATGTAAGGCATGCGTAATGCAAGGCCAGAAAATTTCCTCTCCAAATAAATTCGGTTTTTTTTTGCCTCGAATCTATAGATTTAACCTTTTTGTTGATGGGTCTCTGATGAAAGGTTTTTTTTCGACGTCACACTGAGACCCACCCACCTCTCTTTTGGCTGTGTTTTATCCGTACAGGGAATTGAAATTGAATTGAAACACTGTGCTAGTTTCAGTAGGGTTACCAAAGTTATAACTATCGCTGTTGTTGTCATCTGGAGCTTTTTCTTACCAGCGATTTGATTGGAAAATGGGTCTCCTACTTGGCAACATTTCCCCCTTCGTAACGACATTTCAAAATTACAGGAATTTTATTATCATGATTTTTTTTTTTCATATTTCTATACCGATTTTCGAAGTTTTCGAAAAACAAATGCACTTTAGGCTTGCAAACAAGAATGTTTGGAAGTTTTTATTTTACTGAAATTGTTTAAGTAGGAAAAAAAACCTAACGAGGTTATTAAAATCTTCAAATTAACTAAAATTATAAACATTCTGGTATGATATGTTTTGCAGGCGACCCTTGCCCGCAGCCTGATCAACTGAAGGGCGCGGATCTGGAACCGTGCCCGATGCTCAGCGGTTACGACTACTTCCACGGCAACGAGGTGGCCTACATCTACTCGTGCATCTTGCTGGCTTTCATACCCATTGGTAAGGATTATTTTCCTTTTCTCTAACTTAGTATTGTTCCCAGAAAAGGAAAGCCACACGGGCATGGACGCCATCCTTAATCAAAATCCAGTTTCGTCCTCGTCTGCCCATCCAGTTCGACTTAAATCTGAAGCAAGGATTGAATGTTTTTTTTTTTTTTATGACGCTATCTGAGAAATAAGCTTTTTTTTACCAAAGATTTACACGAATCTTTGCTAACGAACCAAAGCTTTACACGTACTTTCCCCAAACCATGTTTGGGGAAAATACACCACACATGAAACATGGAGTCAGTTCAAGTCGTCAGTTTTAGTATTGAGTATTTTGAGTATTAAAATACTTCCATCGTGGTTTTAAAAATAAATAAATAATTATGTACGAAAAAAATGTAGGTTGCATCATATTGTTTTTAAATGTGACAATATAAATTAGAAATTAATACGATAACTATATATAAAATGCAAAAGATGATGATTTGTGCGACATGTGATCGAACTATAAAACACATAAGCCATTATGCCAGTTAATATTAGCCGCAGATTTAGATCTGTAGCTGGTTCTACAAGATCCTTTCAAGTCAGGTTCTCCTGAAAGTCTTCCTGAGAGCGTATTGAAAATTTATTTTTCGTTTAACTATATAACTTGTCCAAAAACATCTTGCAGCTTCTGTCTGGATAACCTTGCCTTTCCAGACGTTGTCTTAATCAGATAACAAGAATTCACATGGAAAGATATGCTTTTCTTTTAGTTAAAAGAATTGTTTTAACTGTCTAAAACAGGTGACTTGTTGAACAGGGCGTTGAAACCAGCTTCAACAACTGGCAGTCTACTTTTCCTTAGGTGCCCATGAAACCGAGTGTTAATGAGTTTTGGAATGACCGCTTAGTTAGTATAATAGAGAGACAACCTTTCACGGTATGCTTTTTAAAGAGTTGCACACGGTCTTGCAACTTTTCTCCTCATGCTAGGAATATTGAAATTCATATTAAGATTAAAATGATCTCAGGAGAAACAATTGCAGCTATCAGGCGTGAAACTGTAGTATTTTAAAAAATGAACAATGAGGGAATGGGGATGTTTAATCCCTCTTTTATTCAATTCCTTCTATTAGATCACACTCTCCCTATATATATCTTATTCACATTTTCAATCGTTCATGAAATACTTTTTATTCATACACTCGAGTTCAACATACAATTTTTTAACTCGTAGTGGATGACACTGGATGCTAATACAGTTTTTCAAGTATTAATTCATTCATTAAATTTAATTCATTAATTTTAGTTTTTTTTTTAGATTTAAGTTACATATATCTACCCATAGATGGCGCCAGATAAACTTAAAAAAAAAAATGAATGAAAATTATTTATAAAAGATTATATAAATAGGAAAAAAGATTATATAAATAGGAGTGGGAAAAAAAATAGGAATTGACTTTAAAAATATATTATGCTTTATATTACTTGTTTTTCGTTGCAGCGTGCGCAGGTCTGGGCTACGGAGTGATCAAGTTGCAGAACAGCCGCAGAAGGAAGATCCGGATGCAGCAAGACATGGTCATCGGAAAGCACTGCGAGAAGCTGGGTCAGTCTACTTATATATATATTTTTAATAAATGGTTAAATGTGGTCATTCTGCAGTTAGAGGTAGCAAAAATACATAGTTTGAGTTAGTGTATATATTATTGCCATCTTCTAACAATATCTCTGTAACAAAAATTACAAATCTAAACCGAATTACATTCAAAGTAAATAAATATACTATGTTTGAAATGTATCCTGTTTAAGATGAAAAGTTCCCTGTCTTGAATTGAAACAATTTTTTGTGAAACATCCAAATAATAGAGGGTCCAGAAATAACCTCCAAAGAGGGTAATTTCCAAAAGCGACTTTCTTTCCCGCGATTACCCTCTTTGCTAATGAATTTAGTAAAATGTGTTAAATTAATTCAATGACTTTGTATTGAACTCATATATCTAAAAAGCAGTTTTTTTCATAACAAAGTATTTTTCTTACAACTTAAAAATGAAATGTTTAAAATACTTAAAGACATTCCTGTACTATTAATGTCCTTACAAAACAGCTCAAAACAAGGAATTCTAGTAAAAAGGGTTTATAACGTTGCTCACACGTTAAAAAAATACATGAAATTCTATCGAGAACTTAAGGACACGGTAAACTGTCATTTTTCTTAGACGGGCTTTACATTAAAGGCTAGAATTTACGCCTACCAAAAAGAGAAATCCAGTTTTCTAATGGGTCATTTTGTTATTGAGTCATATTTCCATTGTTCTGCAGTAGGCTGGAGCTGAAAAGTTGGATGATATTCATCTTAAAAGCAACCATAGTTGAAACGTGAAAGAGTAAGACAGGATAAACTAGCCTTCAATAAATTTGAATACGTTTTGAAATACACTCGTCCATAAATTAAGGATAATTCAGAATCGCACAGAAATTGAACTCTAAAATAAAAATTTCACCTGCAGAATTATCACACACATCTTGAAGAAAATATGCAAATTACAGGAAACCACCAGATGGCGCGGATAGTACGTCACAACGACGAGAGTGTAAGAGAGGAGTATATAAGGATGGTGGGAAAGAAGTAAAATTGTTCACAAGCGCTTTAAAAGCCTTTCAGTGCAATAACCGCATAGTTATGGCACAAAGGAAGCATTTGGATGATTTTTTACGTGGTAGAATTATCGGACGACTGGAATGTGGACGTACCCAGCTGGAAGTATCCGAGGAACTTGGAATCGCCGAGACTGTCATCTCCAGGCTTTGGCAACGATTCCAAGATGATGGTAATGTGAGTAGATGTTACAGCACAGGTCACCCCGAGTTACAACGCCGAATGAGGACCGGTATTTAGCAGTTACTACCAAAAGAAACAGACGGAGCACAGCATCAGACCTGCCACGTCAGCTCTCTTCAGCTACCAGTACGACAGTTTCAAGGCAGACCGTGTACAGACGCTTAGGGCACATTGGTCTATATGCTCGTAGGCCTGTCAGATGTGTTTCACGTACCGCAACTCAATGTCGCCTGCGATTAACCTGGAGTAGAGAGCATGCATTGTGGACACCGCAACAGTGGTCTGGTGTGATGCTTTCCGACGAGTCCAGGTTTAGTTTGCAGTCTGATTCTCGCCGGACTTTCATATGGAGAGCGTACCGTTACCACCAAGAGAACACCATTGAACGACACCGTTACAGTGGTGCAGGATGGGTCGTTTGGGGAGGAATTATTCTTGGTTCCAGAACTGACCTGCATGTTCAGAATGTAACGATGACAGGCCACATCTATCGGGATGTCATTCTGGAACAACATGTACGTTTGTTTCGGGGCGCCATGGGTGCTGAATTTCTGTTTATGGATGACAACGCCCGTCCTCGCCGTGCAAACATTGTAGACGAAGGCCTTCATATGGAGGATATTACCCGTATGGATTGGCCAGCATATTCACCGGACTTGAATCCAATAGAGCATGTGTGGGATATGCTTGGCCGACGAATTGCAGCCCGTCAACCCCCTCCCAACTGTCAACCGGAACTTCGGAGGGCATTGCTTGATGAGTGATGTAATATTCCCCAAGATCAGATTGATAATTTGATACTCAGCATGCCTAGGCGTTGTAAGGCCTGTATTGCATCGTCCGGGAGACATACTCCATATTAACCATCATACTAACCATGTTATACTGTTTTTTGTAAATAGGTTCTTTTTTTGAAATTTGCTCCATGGAGTAAAAATCGCAATTTTTATTAATTATGTCAAACATAATAGCATCTTTTTTGCTCTTTACCTTTTGTTTAATAAATAGACTTTTACAAATAAGTCAAATTTGTTTTGCTTCTGTCTCTTTCTTTGCCTGAACTTCATTATCCTTAATTTATGGACATGAGTGTATATGTTTCCAATACGTGTTGAAATTTTAAGTATCTGGTGCAAATCCACCTGAACATCGTTTAAGCCGCTATTCGTTTTTCTGCAGATGGATGAAAAACAATGAGATTCGATTTTCATGTAGCTTCATACGATGATGTTGCTTCTTTTGCGATGATGTTGCTTCTAAAACGAAACTCGTGATATATATATTTAACAAATTTAATTTTCACTTGGGAATTCAACAATTCTATTTTAATTTGAAATTCAGTATACTCTTTAAACCTCCACAAATTGGACCTTTGATAATTCAGGGTTTGACGATGTTAGCGATACTCTCTCTGAACCAAAACCTTGAGTGAACCTTCTGTTTACGGTTGTCTATGAAAAGTGTAGTTGCCGTTTGCAATTAGTGAAAACAGATTAGTCCTATTTATGTGAAATTACATGCGCTTGAGGAGTTAGTTCAGCATTTCAAGACGGGTGAGATATTATCCTGTTGTCCTTTTTCCCAAACCTGGTATGCGATATTATTCACGAAATAGCCCCATTTATGTGAAATGGTATGCTGAAAAGTGAGCGTCTCTTAACATCCTCATTCGTGTCCGCAGACGTGAAGGAGTGGCTGCACCACAACCACAAGCGGTGCGTGAAGGTGAAGATTGGGCCGGACGACTCCATCTCCACCCTCAACCGGAAGGGGGAGACGCTGCGCAGGGTGGACTTCCGGGTGTGCCCCTCGCTCGCCGTCGACGTCACCGAGGACGACGCCAACAAGCCCATGGTGCTCGTGCGCTCGCACAGGGACCACGACCTGGTGAGTTTTTGCCTGTGTATTGTAAACTATTTGTTATTATAAAAGACAACAGATGGTGCCACGAACAAGAATGTAACTCCGTACAAGGGTGTTGTTTTGTACGGGGATTCCAATGTAAAAGCACGGGCAAGTAAGGTACGCTACGGAGTTGCTGATGGCGGGCGGGGGCTCGAATAAGTATTTTTATGTATTGTAAATAAATAATGTACTTTATATATCAACTGAAAGTTGTCTCAATTAATGATAAAAATAAAAAGAAGCTAACAGTATAAAGTAGAGTGTACTACTGCACAAGAAAAACCGCCGATGATCATTTTCAAATACTCTCGCTGCACACAATTCGCAGTTCACATCACAATCAGTTTTAATGAGTGCGCTAACAGTTCACATAAAAATATGCGCATGCGCAGTGTGCTTACAAAGTTTTAGGTCTAAACGTGTATAAAGCAAAATTTGAAGAAAAGAAACGTCTTTCGCTTTTAATAGACAGCGATTGACATGTATATATAGCGCTCTTTCAGTTCGCTTGTAGAATACTTTTTAAAAGTATTCTTTAAAAGAGCTGTTACTTTGAGATGAGTCTTCATTTTCGCGGGGAAAATAGTCTGCAGATGCAAATCTGGAGAATGGGGGTCATTTGAAAATGATTGCATTTATTTTGTTAAATGTTTGAAAAGAGCAGAATTAAAAAGAAGCGTGAAGGAGAAACCAGACATTCAGCTGCGCTTTTTTTTAATTTTCACCAATAGTGTGTTCACAGTTTTTGTATTTAATATGCAACTCATCAAAAATTCTTTCGGAATAATTCCCTTTCAATCAAAAAGTCTCCAACTCGAACTTTAATGTTCACAAGTGAATAAGAAAAGTGACTTAAATAAGGGTGGCTTAAGAAAGGTATTCACTTTCAACATTGCCGTCGTTAAAGCAATTACTAGGTAAAAAGTTTTGTAATTCGTGGAGCAGGAAAATGTTATATTCTAGAAGAAGAGGCAGTACCAAAAAAGCACATATGATAACTGCTTAAAACTAATGAATCCTTTTATTTATGTTGTTAGTCATCAGGACCCAAAAGATGTCTCTAAGAAGTTTTCAGATGTATGAGAATGCCCTGCTGGGAAACAATTATGCCTGAATGTCGCAAGAAACTACTGTTTTTATTAACCGAGAAACTAATAGAAAAAGTCTATATGTTGTTCGGAAAACTGCTCCGAATCTTATGTAGTAAGTTACCTTCAGTGGCGCTTTGGTCAGAAATGCTATAACATCCGAGTTAAAGTCCAGACATGGGCTTTTAAAACATATGTTACTGTCGATACTTTTATTATACACTTTCAGCAATTTGGCGAGATGCAGAAATAGGTTGATGACTCCATAACATATAGGTGGAAGATTGTGGTCAATAATGGTGTTTTTATGGGCCGAGTGGCTGCTCTGGCGCTCGGTACCCCAGGTTTCGGGTTCTAGTCCGGGCAGTGTCATGGATGTTTGTAGTGGTTCGGACTCCACTTTAAACCGTAGGGACCGATCTAACATGATCGTAGAGCTTTGAGGAGGTATTATTACTTCGTGTCCGGTAACTTATCTTCAAGCTATACGTACCTCCTGGGTAGTGCTAAGTGGGTAACGTCGGTGCAGCGCTTGCCTTAAGGCATCCAAGACAATTGCCTAAGTGTTTGCCAGCTGCATTAGAACAAAAAAATGGTGTTTTCTTCCATCCTTTTTATCTTCAAAAGCAAAATGGCGCTTTTTAGGCGCACTGTTTTGAAAAGCTGAACTGATTCGAGCGTGTGTTCTTTGCAGGTGCTGCAGTTCCGCGGCGACGGTTCCCGCCAGAAGTTCCTGAGCCGCCTGGAGTCCTTCCTGCAGAGCCGCAAGAAGACCCTGAGGTGTGCGCGGTGCGCCGCGAGGGGATGCTGGCGCACGCGGAGACGCGCGAAAAGCGTCAGAGGAGGCTCGAGCACTTCTTCAGGGAGGCCTACGCCCTGGTAAGATCTCTCTCTCTCTCTCTCTCTCTCTCTCTCTCTCATGATTCGGCGGGCTTTGCGACCGGCATGACTTCTCCAGCGTCTTAATCTACAGGATCAGATGTTGTTAGATGCAGCATCTAGAATATTTTATTAGATATATTTCTTGTAAATCTTGTTTCTTGTAAAAATCATATTTTTTAACAGAAAAATAATTTGGCCACCACATAAAAAGCGTCATCCAAATTCACACATTCAATAAGTCCCGGGATATACTATTTAAACAACACATTTTTCGTAAAAATTTTCTTTTTTTCATAAACATTGTCTCCCACCAGTACGATACACTGATTCCATAGGTTTTCTAAGATGTAAAAATTTGAAAAGAATATATTTTGACCACCGAGAGCGAAACTTTTTCACTGAAATTTTCCACTATATGAGAAAATTTTCCCCTGAAAATCTAAACACTTTCTTATGTCTAACATTACTGCACACCTGTTTCAAGTTAAGTAAAGTTCCTCTGAAAGTAGATTCTTGGGCAAATAGCAGCAACTCAAACTATTTAGTATTTGGTGCGAATGTAGCTTTTAAGCGGAGTGTCTTTTTCTCTCCGCAGACGTTCGGCCTGAAGCCCGGCGAGAAGCGCCACCTGGAGGACGTGGGTGGCAGCGACGTGGTGATGGTGATGCGCACCTCCCTCTCTAAGCAGGAGTTCGCGGAGGCTCTGGGCATGCGCCCCGACTCGCTGTTCGTGAAGCGCATGTTCAACTGCGTGGACAAGGACAAGGACGGCAGGATCAGCTTCCAGGAGTTCCTGGACACGGTGGTCCTCTTCTCCAGGGGTGAGTCTTTTAACTATGTGGTACTCGTCTCTAAAACGCTTAACCAGGGCCGGATTTTCCTATAGGCTAACTAGGCTTCAACCTAGGGCCTCAAGATCAAGAGGGGCCTATACTCAAATTGTTAGCAAAATTAGAATGACACTATTCTAAAAATAGTACACACTAAAACCCTGAATCAAAAATAAGGAGAAATTCTACACATATGAATAATAAACAAACATAAAAAATGTATTGGTTAAGATCAACGCATTCGGCTCATTGGGTCTGTTCGCTTGTCTATACTGGATTGCACCAAAGTATAGTTCATACATTCACTGATTGCTATGGAAAATATTGACGGGCCTTATGCTACAAAGCTCTGGTTTGTTTTTGCATAAATAAAGTACAGATTGGTGTAGATTGGAACAGACCTATTGATATCCCGACGTTCGGTTATATTCGTTTATATATATATATATATATATATATATATATATATATATATATGCCGACTTGTTTTCCTACCTCTCATTAGGCAGCCCATTTCTATGAGTGAATGTTCAGAAATTGAAAATTAAGTTAGGAAGTATCTAGTAACTGTAACTACTCTGACATCCTGAAGAAAAACAGAAACAAAAATAAGCTTTCGGTTTGATATTTAATTTCTCTGCTAGACCATCTAACCTGCGTCAAGACAATGATGGCCAGGCTGTTTAGAATTAGCAAAGAAATCGTGAGCTTTCTCACCGGTATATCAATGTGCCGGCTAGAAAGCTTTAGACCCAAATAAGCGCGACGTCTCATTCTGACCATCAAAAGATTTAACGAATGAAGTAGGCCATTAATGGTTAAAGATTTCAACGAGTGTTACAGTAAGAAATAATTAAATGATCGAGACACTTTCTTCGAGGTTGTTGTTTCACAAAGACGAACAGAGGAATCCTTTTTGTTCTTTCATCGAAAGTATGTGAAACATTTTACTTTCTAGTCTTTTGAAATAATGATCAACCTAATTTTTTTTTTCTTTGCTTTTATTAAAAAGGTTTGGCAGAATCCTACTTTATTAAATTGTTGATCATACTGAGAACTTACGTCTAAAGTATGCTCATCGGTCAATTCCGTTTTACTCTTTATAAATTCTCTAACGCTTCATTCATTTAGTACTTATTAATTAAGCGTCATTCTTAATCTCCATTCACATTTGAATGCGTGAGACGCAAAAATGTTTGCCAGCTTTCGGGAAAGCAGAATTTTCGCTCCAGATAATGTCGGTTTCGGTCACACGTCAAAGGATGTACGACCTTCCAAAAACTAACTGGATGTTTGCTTATAAGAAGAGATTCTTCTCTCGAGGTCACACTCAGAAAGAGAGCGAGTGACGCCCTCTGCTCGCACATTCCAACGTGAGCGTGCATAGAATAAAGGATTAAAGGTGACTTTTCCGCAGGCAAGACGGAGGACAAGCTGCGCATCGTGTTCGACATGTGCGACGACGACGGCAACGGAGTGATCGACAAGCGGGAGCTGACGCAGATGCTGCGCTCCCTGGTGGACATCGCCAAGACGGACTCGCTGGACGAGGCGCAGGTGTCCGGCCTCATCCGGGAAATGTTCGCCGCCGCCGGACTGCACGACAAGGAGGAGCTCGGGTACGAGGACTTCAAGCTCATGATGAGGGAGTACAAGGGGGACTTCATCGCCATCGGACTCGATTGCAAGGGTGAGGACATTCACTTTTACCTTTCATTGTTAATTCTTATCTTATTAATTTTTACCTTTCATTGTTAATTTTTCTGTTAAATGGATTTTTGGAACACCTTTGGTAGAAGGGTTGCTGTTCCTTATCCTCTCAACAAGCAGATCATTACTTTGAAACCTCTCTTTTTCCAATGTGACAAACTTTCATTCCTAAAAATGTTTTCTGTAAAAATAAAATATCCATCGGCTTCTTTTTTTCAATTCCTTCTATTAGTTCACACTCTCCCTATATGTTATCTTGTTCACATTTTCAATCGTTCATGAAATACTTTTTATTCATCCACTCGAGTTCAAATACATTTTTTTTTTTTCGAACTTGTAGTGAAGGACACTTCATGTTAATACAGTTTTTTCAAATATTAATTCATTCATTAAATTTAATTAATTCATTTTAGTTTTTTTTTTTTTATATTTAAGTTGTATGTATCTACCCATAGATGGCGCCAGATACATTTAAAAGAATGAATGAAAATTATTTATAAAGGACTTTCTGCAACAGAATGAAAAAAAAAGTAGGAATTGACTTTAACAAAAAAAAAAAAATTTCACTTTCATTTGTAAAGATTCATTACATTATTAATACATTATTTTTATATTAATGCATTAGTTTATTAATACATTATTTTTCAATATTGTACTCCACTGTATCTAATCAAAATCAAAACAAAAATGTAATTTCGTAAATTTAATTACTGCATTTTAAATTGTAGGTAAGATCTCTTGACTGCGAAGCTTTTCTTTCCTTCTGTGCATGAGCTTAAAATAGATATGAATTTTCCTTTTTTCGAAATTCGGAAAAATGTAGATTTGGGAACTTGAATGACGTGGGCTGTTGATTCCTCTTCTGCTAAGAGGAATATGTCTAAGGTTTCCTCCATAATCTTCGCATTTAAGTCCACAGTTGTAACCAACATGAGCATAGGATTCACCCTGACAATTATTTACAAGTTCTTGCTTGTTTCATTCTGTTGCACTTAAATTACAATTTACAGCTAACGTAATTGCAATTTTCTGCTCATCTTTTGATTCATCAAAAGTGGACACTCTCAACTCGATGTTTGTTGGGAAACTCTCATCTTACCAATACCATCTTATTCCCACAATGGGTTGATATTCAACTGAAATAAAGCAATTGATTTCGAACAGTGGATGAAATGAGGAAAATAGTTATAATTCGTCATAATGTTAACTTAAAAATGGAAAGATGCGTCATCGAAAGAAATGAAACACTGATTTTGAGGGAAGACTTGGCAATTATTCTTTACAATATCTTACAGCTGCATTCGCCCATCATTCCCATTTAAATATTCACTTGCTACTCTTATTATGGGACAAGTGGAGTTTATGAAATGGTGAGGTCAATCTCTCCCTTCAATGCGAGAGTCGATTTATTCAGTAGTTACACGGTTTTTTTTTTTTTTTTTTTTTTAATGGATGATCTAGTAATGGGTAACATTTTTGTTTCTTAAGTTTAAAAATTTTAAATCCAATTTAATAACCTACATAAATCTCTATACTTTGCAAACCATCTATTAAGCGTTCAGGCGTAAACGCAACCACAGCTATTTGAAAGAGGAGGACAGACTCGAACTGATAGTAGATTGGATAATTTTCCCGTGCTATACGCAGGCAGTTTCTCATAAAATATACGGATGGATAGCATCCTTCGAACAATGATGAAATAATAGTCGTGGATTTGATTGGATCCACGCCAGAGTACAAGCAATCACAAAAGACTGCTCATGACGCAATCGCCTTCCTTTCTCATTCAGAGGTTCCAACAATTTTCAGCTGGAATTTACAGAAATCCATTCCGTAGACTGGAAGCAGACTTTTCTTCTAAATCTTGAACGCATAATTTGTTTTTATTACTATTGAAGTTTTTGCAACTGAAATAAAGAAGAATATAATACTGAAATAAATCTTGATTTCGTAGTGAGAGGCAACTTTTTAACAGTCTTGTTTATCAGTGGTGTTGTTTATCAGTTGGTGTTTTCTTCTTTGACGAGGTTTCGTCATAAACTGAAATTGAAAATTAACAAGAGTTGACGAAAATCTAGTTATAAATTCTTGAGGTTCACTTTGGAATTTCATCGTTTCATGCGCATGAATTAAGTAATGAACTTTAAAATGGAATTTTAAATGTATGCTTAAATGATGTCAAAAGCTAATGTCCAAATGATGGCTGAACAATTGAGGCGTGCCACATCTGAAACTGAGGAGCGATATTGAAGAGAAATGGCTGAAAAAGAGCTTATTGTTATTTTCTTCTGCACCATCGCTTTTTATCGCTTTTCTTTCTTGCTGCTTTTGTAAACATTGTTTCAACATAAACAGTTTGAAACCTGATTGAAACAGTTGGTGAAACCTGTTGTCCGTATCCTTACGAGCTTACGATGTTGCTAACTCGTGGCCAGTGGCAAGGTGCACAGTGAGTGTGAAAGATGGCCGAAGTTCTAATCTGAAGAAATGGGAGTGATGATCTGTGTGCTTAAGAGTTGCATCAGCTGCATTCTATTTGGTAGGGGGAACTCTGACTACTTAGAAATACAGGAGGGTTATAAACAATTGAAGAAGACCTTCAAACTGAAGCAAATAAAGAAGAAATCATTTTCATGAAAAAAAAAATGGTACTTTTTTTCAATTCCTTCTATTATCTCTCCCTATATATATATATATATATATATATATATATATATCTTGTTCAAATTTTCAATCTTTAATAAAATACTTTTTATTCATCCACTCAAGTTCAAATGCATTTTTTTTTTTTTTTAACTTGTAGTGGATGACACTGGGTTCACTACACACTACAGTTTTTTCAAATATTGATTCAGTTATTAAATTTAATTCATTAATTTTAGTTTTTTTTAGATTTAAGTTGCACATAACTACCAATAGATGGCGCCAGATAAACTTAAAAAAATTAAGGAAAATTATTGATAAAGGACTTTCTGCAATAGAGTGAAAAAAAGTGGAATTGACTTAATTTTTTTTTTTTTTTTTTTTTATATATTACTTGTTTTCTGTTAAATGGATTTATGGAACACTCTTGGTAGAAGTGTTGCAGTTCCTCCTCCTCTCACAAGCAGATCATTGATTTGAAACCTCTCTTTTTCTGGTATTGGACGGAATTCATATCCTTCCTTAATAATTTCAATCACTACATGGACTCCATGAATAACTATCTTATGATAAGTATTATACTGGGTTATTTGAAATTATACTCCTCATCCAAATTGTGCTGCTGTGTTGTTAACTCAATTCTTTCTGTTTCAGGAGCCAAGCAAAACTTTTTGGACACTTCGACGAATGTCGCCAGGTAAGATCTTTTCCCATAAAATATCACATGAATAACTTCTTCAGCGTGTTAGTAACAAATATCTTTTTAAAATTTAAAAATGTGGACTCTTATTATAGTGAGGCTACAATATGTTCAGAATCAGATTTCTTCTGTTGTTTATCTTTCTTATACTTTGTTGTAATTACGATTGCAATCTAGCAAAAAAAATATTTACTCTCTGCTTTAAACTATCACCTTTCTGACCAAGACTTTGATCGAAAAGGTGACATGACATAGTTGACACCTGGATACTATTAAATGATTATCAAATAGTTTTGTTTTGTTCCCTTCAATTTGAAGAAAGAGGCTAAGGATATTTTTCTTCAAATTGAAGGGAACAAACAAAAACTAACATTCAAGCAATAAAACGAGCTTAAACTGTTCTGAGATTTTTATGCAGCAGAAATGTCATGCACCAACACAAAGCACTGTCCATCATGAAATGGAGGACAAAATTTGAATGTGCGCAGCGCGATGAATTCATTATTTGAGGGGTAATGGCGCTTTGCCTTACGCTAAATGTGACAAAACAAGCCCGTCTGATATGGTTTTATAATCAAACTCGTATACTGTAAAGGCTCGTTCCCACAGAGGTGTGGGGCGTTGACCCATCACAAGCCTCGTCGCGTTATACCGAAACCCGCCTTTTGAAGTTGTCCAACTTTCAACTCTAAAATGCTTGCCGCGTCCTGTGACTTGGATTGAGCCAATAGTAGATCTACCATCTAGTAGAAGTAACTGGAACTTCACTGGGCGTAAAGCGATTTCCGACGCTTCGGTGTGAACGGGTCGAAAACATTTTCTTCCCTGCCGCGTGATGCGTCGCTGCCTCACGCCTCGGTGGGAACGAGCCTTAAGAAGTGGGCTAATCCGAATAAATTAGAAGAAAGGGGTTTCCACTTCACAAAAGCGAATAGAAGATATGCTTTTCATCAAAAATTGTGTTTTTAAAAAAGTATGAATAATGTTTTTTTCGCAGGATGACGAGCTTCCAGATCAGCCGCCCCTCCGAGGAGCCCCCGGGGTGCCTGCGACGTCACTTCAACCAGCTCGCCACCTTCCTGGAGGAGTACCGGCAGCACATCTTCTACCTCTTCGTCTTCTACGTCGTCACGATCGTTCTTTTCCTCGAAAGATTCGTTTGTAGGTCTCGTTCAAAGCTTGAATGGATCGAATCTGTGTGATTTGTGCAAAAAATGCGAATCAGTTCAATGCGTGCCAGAACCATCTATGTTCAAAAAATTCATACCCGTAACTTAATTAATAAGGGGCCTGAGTGGCCGAATGGCTAGCGCTCTGTATCATAAGTATCGGTTTCAAATCCCGGCTGTGCCATGGATGTTTGTAGTGGTTCCGAATCCACTTTAAACTGTAGGTCTAACCCGGTCTAACATGATCGTAGAACGTTACGGAGGTTTTGTTACTCTGCGTCCGTAGCTTATCTTCAAGCTACACGCACCTCCTGGGTAGTGCTAAGTGAGTAACGTTTGTGAAGCGCTTGCCTTAAGGCATCCAAGACAACTGTCTAAGTGTTTGCCAGCTGCATTAGAAGAAAAAAAAAAAAATTATTTTTAATTGGCTATAAAACTTTATAAAAAAATATAAATATAAAATTTTTATATAAATATATATTATATAATATAATAATAAATAAATAATAATAATAAAACTACTACTAATAATAAATAATAAAAATAATAAATAATTAAATATAAAATTTTTATATAAAACTTTAGAACAAAAAAAAATTTATTAATAAAATAGAAAAATTAGTTTTGATAACAACTGATTTATATGTTATATTAGATAACTGTTATCATTTGTACGAATCACACTTATTCGATCCATCTCTAATTAACAATGTAATACGTGGTACAAAAAGTGAATCGTTCAGTGTTGGAGTAAGATACAGAATTGTTTCATAAGGGAAGGTATATAGTATCACATATTATATAGTATAATATAAATGATTTATTAAAATTATTACATTACATAAAAATATAATTAGAAAAATACATAATGCAAATGCAAATTGAGTCAGTTTTAAACAAGTATTAAAAATTGTGCTTGGTTTATTTTCAAAAATACGTCGAAATCTACTCTGCACTGCAAAGATTGAGCCAGCCGAACAATGCAAATCAATGATATGTGAAATGTTCATTTTTCAGCAACTTATGAAATTCTTCTGTAGCTTATGCTTAAACTTACGTCATCCACGAAAAGATCACAAAAATGAATGGAATTCGCTTCAATCCGATGTGAATTCAAGCGCGACGAAAACGGAGAATTCGGAAATCCAGCGTCCCGAAGAAAAGTGTCTTAATTGTCTCTCTGTTCTTTCGCCTTTATTATTTTTTATGAACCACCATAATGCACTTTATTTTAAGCTACTACGATACTCTTTACACTTACACTATACATTTTATTTTAAGCTTGCACGAAATGGATCTGAGGAACGGGTACACAAGACCACAACGCTTTGAAGTGTCCACTAACAAAATCACACCCTCTAAGTCAACCAGCGCGGCAACATGACAAAACATGGGTACGACAAACAATTAAAAATAAAACACGTACAAGCCAATCTTCATGGACCACCTCAACGCACAATAGCCATAAAATTGACATCAATAGAGGCAACCACAGTCGTAGATCTTTAATCCGGCACATTCAGGAAAAGGGTCGGGCTGGGCTCTAGTATTAAGAATATACTACAGATTACTCCCTCCAGATGAAAGCTGAAATGATGTGCCTATTAAACGTTAATAATGAAATAGAGATCGTCCATCTATTCTAAAAGAACAGGCAGTTGGGGCAAACAAATCTCGTCCTTCTTTTTTTTTTTTACTGCAGTTGTCTCTCGGCTCCTTTTCCCTGTTGGCATTTATTTAGAAAACTGTAAACACGTTACGAAAACATTCTGAACATTCCAAGAAACTCTTCTTCTCAAGCCATACGTTCATTGAACCATATGTATACTCAAGATAAATAGATACAAGAAATGTTATTTTGTTTATAACCTGTTTATTTTGTATGCTATAGAATACAACATTACAAAAGTTCATCTATAAATGAATATTTTATTTTTGAATCCTTTTTCTGGGGCGGGGAATGTATTAATCGAATATAAATGTCAACTATTTGGAAAAATTAAATTCACATTCATTGACAGTTAAAAAAAAAGGAACAACTTCTTTTGAAAATCGTCGTATGATAGCATAGAGTAGTAATGGCCGACAGTAAAATTTGTTGCCAAACTTCGCCAAGCTGTCATCGTGTATATTAAACTACAAAGTAAAAGTCCCATGAGGTGGTAAGATCTTGTGAAGAGCATGTTGTGCCACAAACTGGTCTTCTCGATTAGCTAAAATAATCGCTCTATAATATGCAATCCGTGTAAACAACATAAATATCCGACAAAGTATTTTATCCCTCCAACAACTAAAAATTTTAATTCATACAATGAACGTTACTTTTTAATATGCATCTCGACGTTGAGGTATCTTACAATGAGATTAAATATTGCATGATGGATCCCTTCCCTCAATCAGGTGAATATTCCTCAACACAGAGTGGCGCGGTACTCGATGTGTAATGCAACTGTAAAATTTTTATGGAGTGCAAACTCCAGATCATCCAAAAATATCTTACACATACGTGTAACATATTTTTGGATGAGTTGGAGTTTGTAAAGAAAGAATAAGTAAGCCATCTAAGAAACTTCTTGGATACGAATATTTCCATGAAGATTATATAATGGATTCGCCTTGCTATAGTTGCGTTACTAGTCGAGTACCGTTTGAAGTTAAGTACTGTGCACCCGATGATGTTCTGTTTGCCTTTCCAGTCTACTCGTACTTCGCCGAGCACACCGACCTTCGCCACGTGATGGGGCTGGGCATCGCGGCGACGCGGGGCTCGGCGGCCGCCCTCTCTTTCTGCTACTCCCTGCTGCCCCTCACCATGTGCAGGAACCTCATCACGCGACTGAGGGAGCTGCCCCTGCACCAGTACGTGCCCCTCGACTCGCACGTGCAGTTCCACAAGCTGGTCGCCCTCACAGCACTCTTCTTCTCGGGTGAGCATCTCTTCTCTTCCTCTTCGTCCCGACCTCTGGCAGCCAACATCAAGATAAAAATCAATAGAGAATAGCCAATATCGAAAGAAAAATTAAATAAAAAAAAATTTCTACAATAACTATTATTTAGTTTTTTTTTTTTTTTTTTTTTTTTCAAAATTCCTTTGTGCTGCGTATTTCTGACTGGCACTTCTAACGACCAAAGAACAGTCATAAAATAGATCCCGTACCCTTAGTCTAAAGGGACAGAAAGTTGAGGTAAATATCTTCCGTCCTTGGCTGTAGATCGTCCCTATTTATTAAGTAGATTACAAAGCTATTATGAACATTCCGAGAACTTGTTCTTCTCAAGTCACACATTTATTGAATTAGGTCCTTACTCGGGGCCGGATTTAAATGAAAAAGGCCCTAGGCTATTACACTTATGAGGCCCTTTCACCTCCCATTTTTAAGTTTGTAAATTACATGAGAGATAATAAAATACATCATTATTGTGATAGATATCAATATGTTAAATAAAACAATGTTGTGATGGGTACTAATCTTTATAAAAAAAAAAAGTGGCACAAGAAAAACTCGAGGACACTTATTTGGACATTTATTCTCAGCACCTTATAGAGTACTTGTAACAATAACTCATCAAACATAAAACACATTTACAAAAGTACAAAACAAACTTAACAGATCTTAAGCAACACATTTTTATGTTTGTTTATTAGTCATATGCGTAGAATTTCTCCTTATTTTTCATTCAGTGTTTTAGTGTTTACTGTGTTTCGAATAGTGTAATTCTAATTTTGCTAACAATTTGAATGTAGGCCCCTCTTGATCTTGAGACCTATTTAGCCTATAGGAAAATCCGGCCCTGACCTTACTCAAGGTAAATAGATACAAAAAACGTCATTTTGTTTACAGTTGTGATCCTTTTGTAGGAAATAGACTAAAATACTACAAAATGTTCATATAAATGAATTTTTTAAAATCATTTTGGAGGGAAAGTCTATCAATAGAATATAAATGCCAAATATTTAGAAAAATTAAATTTGCATCTATTGACAGATAAAAAATAATGTAGTTTCTTAACAGTGTTAATTACTTTTAGTTTAAATGATTATTTTGCACAAAAATGAGTGCACCTTTAAGAATTGACCTGGATATTCCGATTGAATGTGATTGTTTTTGTTCTTTTCCAGTGGTGCACACCGTGGGCCACTGCATCAACTTCTACCACGTGTCCACGCAACCTGTGGAAAACCTGCGATGCCTCACCAAGGAGGTGCACTTCGAGTGAGTCTTCTTCATTCTTCACTCTTCCTCGCTATTTCAGTTTCTTACTCTTTTCACTCTTTCGTCTACTTGCTATATTCCTCATTTTTTCGACTTATTACTTCTTCAGCATTCTTTCGGCTTCTTCTTTCTTCCCCACTCTTTCGACTTCTCACTTCCTCACTGTTCCGGGTTTTCGATTTCTCTCTCTCTTTTCTACTCTTTTCGTTCTTCATGGTATTTTTTTTGTTTTTTTTTTTCTTACATTTTCAGTTTCTTACTCTCACATTCTTTCGTCTTCGTCTCTCTTCCTCATTCTTTCGGTTTCGCTTCTCGTTCGTCTTCTCTCTTACAACTTCTTCCTCACACCTTCTTCTCTCTTCGTCATTATTTCTTGCTCTTTTCACATCGCGCTTTTCAATCAATTCCGATTTATTATGAGGATGACACCTGATTTCGCAAAAGACAAAATAAGCTCACGAAAGAGAAAATAAAACATAAATCCGACATCAGTTGAGAACTCACCCAGTAGGATTGATAATTTATGATATATACCACCGGATAAGAGCTACTATTCCGGCCACAGCTCTGAGTGCTATCTCTGCATACCTTTAAAAAATCATATGTTCATTTAATCTAGTTTTTCTTCCATCCTGTACGATAAATAGGATTATGGCGTTTATTTCTTTCCTGATGCACCATTTAAAATTTTAATTGTGCTCTTGTAGTTTTTTGTTTTATTAATTAAACTTTTTTTATTGTATTTAATGACTAACAAGAGTTATCAGATTTCAATTAATGAGACATAATAAACTCATGTTTGTGAAAATTGCAATAACATGAAGGACTTACGCGAGTGAGCTGATATTTTCAGGAAATGCAAATTAGCGCATGATATGCAAATGATTAGAATTTCAAATCCGTAGCGCATGCGTATGCTGAGCAGCGCCTCTGAACGGCGGATGGATCCGAATAAATAGACGGCTGTAGCGAGGCGTGTATGGTTATCGGTGGTTATCTGCTAGTGGTAAACGTTAGCTCAATCGTTACTTATGCCTCTTCGACGAAAGAGAGCGAGATTTGAACAACTTACAGAGTTTGAACGGGGGAGAATCATCGGCTTTCGTGAAGCTGGATTGTCTTATCATGCAGTAGCCGCTCGTGTGCAGCGTAACAGCAGCACAGTGATGCGTCTTTGGAAGCAGTGGACAGACGAGTGTCGGACAACTTGGAAATCCGGGAGTGGACCCCGAAATGTGACGTCAGCTCGCTATGATAGACACCTGGTCCGCATGGCGCTGACGGACCGTACAGCTTCCTCAGACAATTGGCAGCACAGTGGTCAACAGCTACAGGTGTTTCATTGTGTGCTCCATCAATTCGTAAACGTCTGCTGCAGCGTGGACTGCGCGCAAGGACTCCTTTATACAGGATCCCTCACGCAAACCATCGCCGCCTGCGGCTACAATGGGCCGCTCAGCATAGAGACTGGCGTGCTAATTGGCAACATGTCGTGTTTTCTGACGAATCCCGCTTTAATTTGTAGTACCATGATGGCCGCTTTCGTGTCAGACGCTATGCCGGTGAACGCCACCTTCCGGAGTGTATTATCGAATGCCACAGTGGACGAACACCCGGAGTTATGGTCTGGGGTGCTATAGCATATTATGGACGATCTCAATTGCTAAGAATTGTGGGCAATCTGAACAGCAACCACATCAGTGAAGTTCTACATCCCCAAGCTGTTCCCTTCCTTCAAAGCTTGTCAGGCGCTATATTTCAACAGGACAATGCCCGCCCTCATATTGCTAGGACTGTTCAATCCTTCTTTGCAACGCGGCAGGTACAGCTTCTTCCACGGCCTGCGTATTCCCGGATATGTCGCCGATTGAACATGTGTGGGATTTCGTTGGTCGGCGTCTCGCTCGTGATCCTCGTCCTGTTGCTTCTGCAGACGAACTTTGGGTGCGCATACAAACAATATGGAATGCTCTTCCTCAGCCAGACATTCAAAATTTGTTTGACTCCATGCCACGTCATGTAGCAGCACTTATTGCGGCGCGTGGTGGCTACACAAAATGCTGATTCCGATCTCTTGTTATTGTTTGTTTGCTTTGAACATTTAATAATTTATTTGTACCACTACCACTCAACTGTATATTAAATTTCATTCAATTATGACGATTCCTTCATGGTGTTGCAATTTTCACAAACATGAGTTTACAATACTTTATTAATTTTTGAGACAAATTATAAGGATACGAAATTCAAATTAGCTTTAAATTTTCACATAAAAATTAATTTATTAACACTAAATGCATAATTTTACTATCGATTTAATTCTGATTATAAAAAAATTATAGCATTTTTTATTATAATATAAACCTTAAAATCTAAAATTCCCGAAAAGGATGAAATTAAAATAGTCTTTTGAAATCAAAATTTAGAAATTTTAAGCCCGTAGTCTATCAACTTATACCTAATCACCTCATTCGGAAGAAGCAATAGAAAAGCAAGTATGTTTTTAACATAAATATTTTTAGAATTCAATGAGCTTCGATAGTCTAGTTACGTTTCTCTCTATTATGTTTTAGTAGATTGAATTCCGATCCTAATCCAATGTCGCTTCCCTGTTTCAGCTCCGACTTCAAGCCGACCATCTGCTACTGGCTCTTCCAAACTGTGACAGGTAAAAGAAGTTCCACTTTTATTCCTGGTGTTGGCTTCGAAATTCATTTTAAAGGAGCGCTCGTCAATCATTGAATGATATTTTCTAACCAAGAAACCAAGTACCAAGTATTTTCGTACCAAGTGCAAACCACCAATTTTTGTTATAAAATCAAAAGTTTATGCATTTCCTTTGATTTATGAGGAGAAATTTCATTTCATCTCTCTATTGCCGGAAAAAAACAGCTACTGCGCAGCTTAGCAGACAATTTGTTGTTGCTTATCCTCTTGATTTAGAATCCTAAACCAAGTCCAGTAGATCATGCTGCATCAATAAATCGTACACGGTCCTTCCCTCATTCAACAGTTGCCTCTGGACAATTTAAAATTTGAAACCAATCTTCTTCATTTCATAAAATCAAACTTGAAGACTTCAACACCTTGAATAAACACGACGTAGGAGTGCGAATCAAGGATCTGTTGGCTTTGCTTGTAGGTTCTTCACTGTTACAAACATAAATACTTACATTGAGTAAGGAATAACAATTTCTCTAAAAATATCCGTGAGTGACAGCAATCACTTTGCAGCTAATTTTGCATATTTAGACACTCAAAGAATGTTTAATTATTGATAAATTTAATATTAATATAGTTAGAATTGTTGAAATTATAATGACATGAAACTACTATTCTGCACGTATTTTTCTGACTTGTTCTTCCCACTGTTTCGCGCTAACAGAAGAAACAATCTGAAATTTAAAAAGTCTATTGAAGATTTCAAATTCGCATATTTAGAATCCAAAGTGGAATCGTAATTTGCTTATTGATTCATTTAACACATTGAACGAATGTTTCTGAAATCAATCCTCAACTTTTCACCACTAGCGGGAAATGAGTATCGAAATAAAAAATTGGCTCTCCACACTAATTTTTGTGTACAGGATTGTTATTACTGTTACAATTCACGCCATGGATGTCCACTTAAGATGAGCACCGTTTGCTATAGTTCATTTTAAGTCGAAAAGGGTAACATTTAATGCCAGTTAAGATATCATTTATATAATAACAGTGATTTTTGAGAAAATAAGAGTATACAATATTTGCGTCAGTTAATGAATGTTCAGTGCGAATATAAATAGAATCTAAAATATCGGATGATATTTTAGATTAAGTTAGATGAATATTGTTCTGTTCAAATGAGTCGTAATTTAACTATAAGAATTCTAGCAGATTATTTGATTGAGTCGTGTAACAAAGAGTTGAACCATTTTATATGAAACACATATGTTATTCTTATACCGAGATATTGACGATTGAATGTCTTCGTTTTTTGTTAGAACCCAGTTAACATTTTTGGCAAAATTAAAAAGTTGCGAGGGACTAGACCTGTGGTCCCCTGTGGCTATTAGGAATGAATTGCTGAAATTATAATCACATGAAAATTCATAAAATCTTCATATTATTTAAATATCAAACCAAATTTCATATTTTTATATTCTAATGATTATCCAATCCAATCCTTTCTGTCTATCTTAAGCCTTCATTAATTAATTTTTTTTCCAAATTGGATCTATAACACTTAAAAAAAAAAATTTGATTCTGAAACAAGTCACCCAACTTGCAATTGTTGCAACTTGCAAAGGTGGAGGGTTAAAGTATAACCACAATTTTCTTTTCAATCAATGTATTTTCATGTTGTGTCTTTTCAATGATAAAACCTGATTGTCATGACAGGCGTGTCCGGCATCATGCTGTACGCGGTGGTGTGCGTGATGTTCATCTTCGCCCACCCCAGGATCCGGCAGAAGGCCTACAAATACTTCTGGTCCACGCACGGACTCTACGTGCTGCTCTACCTGCTCTGCCTGGTGCACGGGCTGGCCAAGATCACAGGGGTGAGTACACCAGGGTCTGTTGGTTCAACTCTTGAAGTTTTTTTATTCAGTGTTTTGTCCCGATTTAGATAACAGGGTAGTCCTGATTAAGAAAGCGTTTTTTCAACAAATTGATAATGGATTTTCAAAAGCTGTATATATATATATATCTTTTGAAAGTCCATTATCGTTATTATTATATATATATATATATATATATATATATATATATATATATATCCGTCGGCCCCTTTATTTTGATATCATATATATATATATATATGATATCAAAATAAAGGGCCAGACGGCCGAGTGGCTAGCGCTCGGTACCACAGGTATCGGGTTCAAATCCCGGCGTTGTCATGGGTGTTTGTACTGGTTCGGAATCCACTTTAAACCGTAGGTCCCAGTCCTAATAGGATCGTAGAGCGTTGCGGGGGCATTGTTACTCCGCGTCCGTGGCTTATCTTCAAGTTATACCCTGGGTAGTTATTATATTATATCAAGTTATACTAGGTCAAGTTATTCTCTAGGTAGTGCAAAGTGATAACGTCGGTGCAGCCCTTATGGCATTAAAGATCATGGTCTATTTGCAGTTGCATTAGGAAAAAAAATGATATTAAAATAGTAGGTGATAGGCAAAGCTAATCACAGAGCTACAATTTTCGGCATCTTTAATGTGCTTCCAACTTTTGAATTTGAATGTTCAAAAGATCACCAAAAGATTTTTTTTTTTTTTTTTTTTTTTGCATTTGCATGATCTGGTGTTTATTTCATTGCAGAGTGAGAAAAAAAGCTCAATGGAAAAATGAAATCACAAACAGAAAGGGAACCTGACAAATCTTATAATAAATATTAGGGAAATGACCCATGGACCTTTTAATCATCTTACATAATGATAAATTGAACGAACTTTGGGCAGTTTCTTTCCAAAACTCACTATAAGCATAACGCACTAATCTATGTGATGTAAATGTGTTCTTTATTGAAATGTTTATTATTTTTACTTTATAACAAATCAAAATATTTTATGCAAGATGCCAAACAGGGTGATTTAATGAAGACCTCTTATTATCTGCCACATTATTCTAAAAAAACAGAAATACTCCATTTGTTTGTATTTAAGGAACTATAAAACAATTTCAGCAAATTTAGATTAAGATTATAAGATATCCTCTTCCATATCACCTTTCATCTAACTCATGTGTAAGAATTCTGGTATATTTTCGTTAGATATCAACGTTTTTCCTCTGAGAAACATTCGAGAATCACCCATTTTTTTGAATTGCCGTGTTTGATATGCGCGACGGCTCATTTATGAAAATTTTATTTTTGAATACCGATGGCTCATTTTTGAAAATGTAAAACATTTGGCATCACAAACTAATTTATTTTCCACCCAATCATTCTGTCTGACATCATAATAACAACGTCTCCTTTTGGGAAATCCATGTTAAATCGTCATGCATCATTAATTTACCAACCAAAACCGTGGAATAAAAATTACTAACTCACTGAGCCCATTATAATTTCGATTGCTCATAAAACAATCTTTTCTCCGCAGAGCCCCCGCTTCTGGATATTCTTCGTAGGTCCTGCTGTGATATTCGCCCTCGACAAGGTGGTTAGTCTGCAGACCAAGTTCGTCGAACTCGACATTCTGGACACGGAACTGCTACCTTCAGGTGAGACCTTCTACTTCATGTCAGTAGTAAATAAATGTTTCGTCTAGAGTGTTTTTTGGTACTTCATGTAAATTAGACAAACCATTTTCCTTCGATGTAACTGCCATTCCTGAGTTCAGAATTGCGCCAGTAACCCAATACACTTAGAATCCCCTAATATGTTGGTACTGTGAATGTCTTACAAATCTACAACTTGGACAAAAATTCAAAAAACAGAGATTAAGAATAGTTCCAGGAATTAATTCAATTATCAGATCATTCCATTTCAAATATTTTCTTTTGCTGAGCAATACTGTTACCTCATGAATTATTAGACCCAGTTCTTTAGAGTTATTGCTTTAGGAACCCATTTTTTCTGAAAAGAAGTGTTTTATTTCACTTTGAAGGTAAATTAGCGGAAAACAATAGTGCATTATTCTTGAAAACCTAAAATTAAAAAATGGTAAAACTAAAAATAATTTTTTAACTTTAACTACCAAATATGCAACATAAACTCTAAACTTTTGTTTACAATATTTTCTATTGTAATGCGATTTTTTATTTACATTTTAATTGTTATTCAAACGTTAAAAACGAACATTAGATAAAAAAAACTAGTTCGATTCCTTAATTACTGCTATATGTGTTGATAGAATATGTTTGTTCTCTACAACTATTGCTGTGACTTTGTCCCTATATATGTAGTCGCACCTTAACTTAGTTGAATGTCTCTTATAAGCTATCATAAAAGTAAAGTCTGCATCTAATAGGATTATAAAAATTATTAAAAGTTAATTTTCCTTTTTCTTTTTAACTGAAAGTGGGAAGTCGCTTTATGGAATACACAAGCCTCTTTCGTCACGAGACGTATGTGTAATTGATAAAGTGACCAGCACTGACATACGACATCAGTTACAATAAGAAAAGAACTGAAATGTTTTGAAAATATTGATGTTTTTCATTCATAATTCCGGAAATCTTCTCTTTAAAAAAATTCAATATCAGATCATAGTACTTTTATTATGCATTTAGAAAATAATTTGAAAAAAATTATTGTATTTATAATTAAACGTAACAAACCATAGTTGTATTCGTAATTAGTTGCAACCAACATTAGTTGTATTCGTAATTAGTTGTAACTAACATTAGTTCTATTAAACTAAAAAAAACTATTAAGTAAATAAACTATTAGTTGTATCCTAATTAATTGTATTCACCAACATTAATTTTATTTATAATTAGTTATAGCAAATAGCTTTACTCAGAATTAGTTGTAGCAAATAGTTTCTCGGTAATGAGGACCTTTCGGAATACCACCACCCACACTAGGAACGAAAATGTCTGAATTGTAATGATAATCGGCGTGTTTTGCCTTTGCAGACGTGACCATGGTGAAGTTCCGCCGTCCGCCCAACTTCAAGTACCTGTCCGGGCAGTGGGTGCGCCTGGGCCTGACGGGCCTGCAGCCGGGCGAGTTCCACTCCTTCACCCTCACCTCCGCGCCGCACGAGAACCACCTGTCGGTGCACGTGAAGGCGCAGGGGCCCTGGACCTGGAGGCTCAGGAACCACTTCGACCCCAACAGCGGACGGGCGCACGAGGTGAGTGCCGCAGTGGAAACTTTTCGGTTTTTGTTTGAACGACATTCGTACTTCATCGCGCTAGACCCTAAAGGCTCGTTTCCACCGAGGCATGAAGCGTTGAAGATTCACGCGGCAGGCAAGAAAAATTTTTCGTCCCCTTCACAGCGAAACGTCAGAAATAGCATTACGCCTAGTGAAGCTCCGCTTCGAGTTGAAAGTGGGTCAACTCGAAGCGGTGGATTCCAAACCGGTTTCAGGTGAACGTGGGGAGGCTAGTGATGGGTCAGCGCTTCAAGCTTAAACGCCTCTCGCCTCTGTTGGAACCAGCCTTAAATCTGCAATGGGACCACGGTACTTGAGCTTGATTCCCGCCCGAGTGTTACGAGTGGAGAGTGTGTACCCTCATTCTTTAAAACAAAGAAACACGAGGAACTTATGGGCTTCAAACTGAATTCTGAAGGACGTCTGCATGCTCTTCGGTTGACCTGCGAAACGCTTTTTGCATTTTTTATAGAACTTCCATGCCAGCTCTCACGCCCTATCATCACCATTTATACCCTTTTGCCTAATCTTATTGTAGAAAAAGGGTTAAGGTTTACCCCACCCTTAATTAAAAATGGCATGTTAATGAGTACCTTAATTACGTGTTTAAATTGTTTTCACGGATGCTTTGTTGTTTGTCAGTTTTCCATGTTATATGTAACCAGAACAAAATGTCCCTGTAATCCTCGTTTTTCATTCTTTTGGAATTCTCTACAGATGGTAAGATACCAAAGTTCTTATGTATAAAAGTGAAAAGTAGAATAAGCGGGGAATATTTGATTCTTCTTATTCTTTTTTTTTTTATTTTTACTTTGATTAAATTCCGACTTAATAGTGCTTGTATAAATGAAATAGTTCAGATTGATTCAGCATTCATTCAGTTCAGGTAGCAGTCGGTTGTACCAAGTTGGATCATCGAATATTTTCAATCGGATTCCACAGTTGCAAGATTCAACAAATGAGACTTCGTAGGACCTCCCTAATTTTTCAATCCCAATATCAAGAAACTGTGGCACAGATTTTAACAGGCAATACATATATTATATCATTGGCGTCAGTATACACTGAAGTGACAAAGTCATGGGATACCTCTTAATATCGTGTCGGCCCTCCTTTCGCCCGGCGAAGTGCAGCAACTCGACGTGGCATGGACTCAACAAGTCGTTGGAAGTCTTCTGCAGAAATATTGAGCCATGCTGTCTCGATAGACGTCCATAATTGTGAAAGCGTTGATGGTGCAGGATTTTGGGCACGAACAGACCTCTCGATGATGTCCCATAAATGCTCGATGGAATTCATGTTGGGCGATCTGGGTGGCCAGATCATTCGTTGGAATTGTCCAGAATGTTCTTCAAACCAATCGCGAACAGTTGTGGCCCGGTGACAAGGCGCATTGTCATCCATAAAAATCCCATCGTTGTTTGGGTACATGAAGTCCATGAATGGCTGCAAGTGATCTCCAAGTAGCTGAACATAAGCATTTCCAGTCAATGTTCGGTCCAGTCGTACCAGAGGACCAAGTCCATGCCATGAAAAAAACAGCCCACACCATTACGGAGCCACCACCAGCTTGAATAGTGCCTTGCTGACAGTTTGGGTCCATGGCTTCGTGAGGTCTGCGCCACACTCGAACCCTACCATCAGCTCTTACCAACTGAAATCGTGACTCATCGAACCAGGCCACGGTTTTCCATTCATCTAGGGACCAACCGATATGCTCACGTGCCCACGAGAGTTGCTGCAAGCGATGTCGTTCTGTCAGTAAAGGCACTCGAGTCAGTCTTCTGCTGGAATAGCCCAAGAAAGCCAAATTTCTCCGCACAGTTCTAATAGACAAGTCCCTTGTACATCCCACATTGATTTCTGCGGTTATTTGACGCAGTGTTGCTTGTCTGTTAGAATTTACGACTCTTTGCAGACGTCGCCGGTCTCAGTCGTTAAGTGCAGGCGGTCGACCGCTGCGCTGTCCATGGTGGGATGTTATGCCTGAAATTTCATACTCTCGGCACACTCTTGACACAGTGGATCTGGGAATGTTGAATTCCCTAACGATTTCCGAAATGGCACGACCCATGCGTCTAGCTCCAACTAACATTCCGCTTTCAAAGTCTGTTAATTCCCGTCGTGCGGTCATCATCACGTCAAAACCTCTTCACATGAATAACTTGAACAGAAATGAAAGCTCTGCGAAAGCACTGCGCATTTATACCTGTTCTACGCGATGCTACTGCCATCTGAAAATTTGCATATTGCTATCCCATGACTTTTGTCACTTCAGTGTATATCGCCCATGGTATATAGAAACGTCTTATGAAGAAAGTATTGCTTCTTTGAAGAAAAGAATTTCTTATAAAGAAATCAATGATGGCATCTTTCGCCCATGGTCATTTATCAATAAGGACTGCCAGGATGATCTACACGTTTAAGATGCCCGCAGAAACAAGGGAAGCCCTCGTGGTCCGATTTCCAATCAAGCTCCCTTAATTCAGGCGCCCAATGCGCTGTCCCTTAATTTATTTACTTCGGCGATGAATGTGTTAAATAGACGGCAATTTTATTGAACAAATGCTAACTGAGTTTCTCTTCAGGTGCAGAAGGTTCGTCTGGAGGGTCCTTACGGCGGAGGCAACCAAGACTGGTACAAGTTCGAGGTGGCTGTGATGGTAGGGGGCGGAATCGGCGTCACTCCCTACGCCTCCATTCTCAACGACCTGGTGTTCGGCACATCCACGAACCGCTACTCCGGTGTGGCGTGCAAGAAAGTGTACTTCCTGTGGATCTGCCCCTCGCACAGGCACTTCGAGTGGTTCATCGACGTCCTCAGAGACGTCGAGAGGAAGGACGTCACTAACGTGCTCGAGGTGCACATCTTCATCACGCAGTTCTTTCACAAGTTCGACCTCAGAACAACCATGTTGGTGAGTTTTTATATTCTGGCATAGCGCATCGTTTCCTATTTTTCACGCATTCCAATTTACCTTACCCGAAAGGCTTATTTCACTTATTAACTCAATTAATTTTTCATTTCTTTTTGTATTAAACTGATCCTCATAAATGTAGGAACACGATTAAATTTGTATGCTACTGGAAACATGTATTGAAACATCATCATACATAGAATCAATATGTAAAAATGCATGAAAGTACAAAGGCAGTTTAGAACACATATTCACAAAAAAATCACTTCTATGGTTATTTATAGTAGGTTTTCAGTAAGTGTTTTTTTCTTTGTTGTTTGATGACCGTAGTCTTAAACAATTTTTTTGTATGACTTATGCAATTCTATCTGATGTCAAAAGCTAGCCGGGTTTTTTTTTAAATATTTGTGAAAGTGTCTAAAATTATCTTTGCACTTCCTTTTGTGCTTCCAGTAGTATTAAGATAAATTTTCTTTTCTTTAAAACTCAGTCGCACTTCTGCAATTATTAGAATCAATTATGTATTTTAAAAAAGTGCACAATTAAATGAGATAAGCAATCAAAAAGAACATTATTAACAGAGTCACCCTGCCTGTTCAAAATGCCATTCATTCAAGTATACGGAAGCCAGCGAATGCGTGACAGTTCGATTATTGCTGGCAATGGTATGCAAAATAACTAGACTCATCAATAATAGAAACATAGTGTCTGAGATTCACAGATGGGCTGTTTAAAATCTTCCTGGTGTTGTTGAATACGATTGTTAAATGAAAATTTCTGAACGTTTTTCTGGAAGACACTCTGCTTCTTGTGAATGCAGTGTATTAGATTCCCATAAATTCATTTTGAGTAAAAAGCTTAATCTGCTTCAAAATGTTCCCCATCAGTTGTCGAGGATTCCAACTCAAATACACAAATTATCCATAACAAATAAACAACTGATCTTTTAATTCTCAACTTTCATGAAATGCTACTGCCTGTTTTAAAATTGAATGACAGCTGTCCTGTTTCTTTCCTGCAGTACATCTGCGAAAACCACTTCCAGCGCATCTCGCAGCGCAGCATGTTCACGGGGCTGAAGGCCGTCAACCACTTCGGGCGGCCCGACATGACGTCGTTCCTCAAGTTCGTGCAGCACCAGCACTCCTACGTAAGTATTCCTCCTCACAACAAAGACTCGTCAGTGCAGACTCGGAAAAAAAAAAAAGATCAAGTAATATAAAAAAAAAAAATTTGTTTTTTTTTAGGCAATTCCTACATTTTTTTTCACTCTATAACAGAAAAGTCCTTTACAAATAAAGTTGAAATTTTCCTATTACATCTGGCGCCATCTATTGGTAGATATATGCAACTTACATCTAAAAAAACAAAAATTAATGAATTACATTTAATGAATGAATTAATATTTGAAAAAACTGCATACACAACCAGTGTCATCCACTACCAGTTCAAAAAAATGTATTTGAACGTGAGTGGATGAATAAAAAGTATTTTATGAACGATTGAAAATTTGAACAAGATATTTATATAGGGAGAGTGTGAGCTAATGGAAGGAATTTAAAAATTAAGACCATTACTTGACTAATTGTTTGTAGACCTACGTGGATTACAATATTTACCATTGATTCATTCACAATTTTTTAGCATAAAAATTACAATAAATTACATTCATGTAATAAAAACTGTAACACCATGAAGTTTATAATTTAAGAAAATTCACGGTGGTGTCAAAAATTAAGAATGAAGGCACATCTTGATCACAGAAGCGTACTGTGAACTGCTGTGGAAGTCATATATAAATTGAAGGTTACGTCTAAGCAAGTATTTTATTGTCATCATTTAAAGTTGCTCTGAATGCCAAAACTCTTCATATACACTATCTGGAAGAAAGTGACGGGACACCCTTTGAAAAGTAGAAAAGTCGACAATACAGCTGACACATGCACATGCGCAATAATAGATATCACGTGTCAGCCATATCCTATAAATACTCTGTGGAGTTGACTAGAGTTTTTTGTCAAGATGCCGCCACGGGATGAGTTGTCTGAGTTCGAGAAAGGTGTGTTGGTTGGATTGCATCTTGCCAAGGTGACGATTAGGGAGATATCCCGTCTCCGTAACTGCTCAAAATCAACTGTAGCACGTGTTGTGTGTCGCTACAAGACTGAAGGACACTGTCAGAACAAACCCCGAAGTGGACGACCTACAGTTCTCGCCAGCAGGGGCCGGCGGGTGCTCGGCAGGGAGATTCGAAGTAACCGTCAAACATCCATGGATAACATCGCTAATGAGTTTAGACAAGCCACAGGTGTGGCCGTTTCGACCAAGACTCTTCGTATCGAGGCCCATAAGTTAGGTTACACTGGACGTTCGGCGGCCCATAAGCCTTTGATTACGAAAACCAACAAGAAAGCGCGCCTTCGATGGGCCAAAGACCACCGTACTTGACTCTGGATGACTGGAAACGCGTCCTTTGGAGTGACGAATCACGATTTACCCTTTTCCGTTCCGATGGACGTGTTTGGGTATGGCGTTTACCAGGAGAACGCCTTTTGCCCGAGTGTGTCGTCCCAACTGTAAAGTTTGGTGGAGGAGGATTGATGGTATGGGCCTGTTTCTCCTGGTATGAGGCTGGCCCACTGGTGAAGGTTGATCGTGCGATGAATGCCGATAGATACTGTGATATCCTCGACAATCATGTCCTTCCTACCTTGTGGGCAACTTACGGTATGGATGATTGCTGGTATCAAGACGACAACGCAACATGCCATGTTGCAAGGAGGACTCTTGATTGGTATGTGAACAACAACGTTAAACGCATGGAGTGGCCGGCGCAGAGCCCTGATCTTAACCCAATTGAACATCTCTGGGACGAATTGGACCATCAGTAGAGGGCCTGCACCCCACTCCCCAAAAGTAAGCCTGAACTATGGAACTTCCTGTTAAACATTTGGAAGGAAATTCCTCTTGCCACTATGACTAATTTAGTGGAAAGCATGCCCAGAAGGGTTGCAGCTGTGATCGCAGCCAAAGGAGGCCTTACCTCCTATTAATTTTAATAAATATGGGTTTATGTCGTTATAGTGTCGTGTCCCGTCACTTTCTTCCACATAGTGTACATTGGATGCCATAAAAGCAAACCGCGGAGCAGATATGCATTGTTTTATGCAACAAGATAAAAAACTAAACGAGTAAAAATTAGTTTAATATCTTTTAAAAAGGACACGCATAAACATAGGTCTTAAAGCACAACTGCACACTATAAAACATTCAAACATCAAGCGTTGAGGTACATATAGATTGGTACATAAAACAACTCATGCGAATGGAAAATATTAGATTCGTTGACTGGCTCATCCAACAAGTACATCCAGCGAAGCTTCCTGGCGCTGAAACACATTCAAATTGTATTTAATTTGACATTTAGAATCTGTAATTGCCACAACAATGAATCGAACCAAACTAGTTAAACTATAAATTACTAAATTAATTATTTACATATTGATCCACAATTAAGGACATATTCAGATTTAACATCGTCCCAAAAGACAGAAATTCATACAGTCTTGTGTGTTTTATCTGCCACATGACGTATATACAATGTGCGTGCGTATGTATGTGTGTGTGTGTGTGTGAGAGTGAGTGAGCAGGTTCGTACGGCCCTGTGAATTCTGTTAATTGAATTTCCTTTCCTTTCCTTCCCCCAGGTGAGCAAGGTGGGGGTGTTCAGCTGCGGTCCGTCCGCCCTCACCAAGAGCCTGAGCGCCGCCTGCGAGACCGTCAACAACCAGCGGCGGCTGCCACACTTCCTGCACCACTACGAGAACTTCTGAACTCTGCGCACACTACTGTACATACACTGCGCCCCGCGGACTGTTGAGGCCAGTCCTCGTGCTGGACTGCGCCTCCTAAGTTATTATCTCGTACCGAAGTCGCCAGGGCAACCTCACCTACTCTGAAATGATTTTCCTTCTTTTTTTTATTGATATCCGAAAGTATTATCAAACAACTGTAAATAATAACCTTGTGATTCATCTTCGAGACTTAATAATAACCAACACTGTTATCTAGTGTTGAAGAAAAACTCTCTCTTCAATTGCCTCCATGACTCGTCCAAAAAATTCTTCTTGTGGTTCAGTCTCGTAAGGATTAGTCGAAGAAAAAAATGGCCAGTTGTGACTTTCCTGTACAATAGTGTTTGCGGAAGAAAAACTTTTACTTTATTATTATTATTTATTCTTCAAGGAGCTAAAGTACTTTGATTTCTCAACGATTGTTCAGAAACCAAATCTGGATCCATCAAAGAGAGACTCTTCGATTTGGACACAATTTTCCTTCCAGTTCGTCAAAAAGGTATGAAGATTGTACCTCTAAAAGCGTCCAGTATAGAATACGGCGATTGGAAAAATAGTAGCATACAGCATGGAATGGAATGATAGAAGACTGAAGGGTGCCATACTTCAATAATACCCGATATTTTGGCATAATCGAAATGCCTCTTCAGTCAAGGGATTATACGGGCTATTTCTGTAATATAACGTTACACAGGATAACAATCAACATATACTTTTGGTAGCCGTGAAGAATGATCATCCCACCACAAAGACAAAAATCTTTGACTCATGATCGAACGAGAGACATTCAACTAAAAATATTTTAACAAATTGGAACAGTTCTAAAGCTGGAGTTTTATGCAAAATGGGAAAAAATTTAGAATTTTTTTGTTCAGACTCCTAATTCTATTTCCTAATTTTATGTACTGTGATCTTTAGTAATGGATTTTAAAAACCTTGCAAAATGAATTCAATCTCATTTTATTCAACTCTTATGTCTATAAAAAGTTTTTTAATAAAAAAAAAGTATTTTTTATAGCTTTAAAAGTGTAGTATTTGCTTAACTTAAACGGCATTATTGCACTTCTAGATTTGTTTTCAAAAATACATGTATCCCATAAAAATAAAAGCAACAAATTAACAAACACCAAAGTATTGTAGATTAGCTGAAGAAAGGCAAAAGAAAAGTGTACATTTTAATGTATGCGATATCTTATAAAAGTAGCTATATTTGTGATTATCACCAACAGGAATCAATAATATACTGTTTTCTATCACATAACGATTTCGCTAAAGGCATGACATCAATATTCGCACTGGCAAGTTATTAGTAGTAAAAATATTTGAAATAGCCAGCACTTTATGATGCATCTTATTATCGTTGAAATGTGTCTAGAAAATTGCAGAAGTATTATTACAGTATATATGTTTTTATATAATTATTTATAGTGCTGTTGAATGACTTATTCTGTGAGCATTTAAAAATATTATTCTGAGAAAATTAATGTTCATTTTACTGACAAAAAAAGGAAGGAAAATGAACAGTTTAGAATGGCTGAACTAGAAAGAAGTCTTCACTAGAGTAGTCATTGAAAGTGAGAAAAGCCATTTCAACGCTGAACTTTTCAATTCCGTCTGCAACCAATCAAGATAAATACTTCAATGATCTTTCGTGTTATAGCAAATATCACATTGTTAAGATGTATAACATCGCATTATAGATTCAACACATCTAATCCGTTATTTTTAGAGCCATAGACAGAATGAATACTAATAAATGATTTATTTCGACAAACGAGATCTTCAGAAATATTTATGTAGATCTTTTGAAAAAATTTGAAAATCTTTTCTTAACCTGTCAAATTTTTCTCGAAGGAGCAAAGTTGGCTACAATATTGCTTAACAATAACTATTTTTTCACAAAACCGTTGAAGTACCCATTGAAAAACAACGAGAAACATCAACTGCTCTGCAATCCCCAAAGAAATAAATATAGAAATTCCTGATTATATTTAAAATGGAAAATAAAAATCTTAAGCAACCTGCGCCCATTTCTTATTTTATTTATTAAACAAATCATTTCCAATACATTATGTCTGTATTTCATTTTTAATGAAGATATATCTATTCTATTCTACAACAAATCAATAGCTTTTATTTAATGTATAGAAAAAAAAAGTTAATACTTAGATGTTAACAAAGAAAAGGTTTTCTAGTAGGCTGTGCCAAATAAACGTATTCTACGTTTAAAAAAAAAAGCAAGATGTTACGTCATATAGGGCGGATTCAGAAAATCGTTTCCAGCAACTGGCATCCAATTCTGCACACTGTTTTGTTCCAAGTTACTGATGGTTATGTTTTATTTATTTTCACAGTTGTAATAAAAACTTTTAAATGATATTTGTGATGTGTTATTGCTTCTCGAAGACACTAAAATAATTGCACTCATTTATACTGAAATAATGGCAGGCTACAATAAGCAATAAAATAAAAAGAACACAAGGAACACGAAAACAACAATGAGAATAGATGGAAATCACATAGTGACATGTTTAGCTCATAAGGGCCCTACCCTCCCAGTAACGACCATACACAGTAGACGAAACAAGTGCAGGGCAGACAGGAAGGTGAGATGAATCCATGTCCTCTCCACGACTGCAGAGCATGCATTTTGGGCTTGCAAATATTTTCATTCAAAAAAGATGATTGACCAAATAATCATGGCCCGTCAGGAGTCTGTAAAGCGCAGCAGATTTAAACCTGGGTTAATCAGGGATGTTTAGAATAAAGTTAAGCCAGGTTTTAAATGAGTTGCCTTCACGTAAATTATCAGATAGAGTGTTCCGGATAAAGTCTCGGATCATCAGTTTTATCGAATGAAAAGAGATGTCTTTACAAAAAAGTTTACGGTGATGGTTGTTCCTTTTTTGGCAAGAGAATCCGCCTTCCCATTACCCAGGATCCCACAATGGCCTGGAATCCACTGCAAAACGATTTCCTCCATAATTAGTTATGCTGAAATATTTTAATTAAAACTTTTATCCATTATTATTGGGTGGATTTGAATTCATGTGAAAACACGTTTTGTTTTAATAACAGAGAATGTATAAATGGATCTTCGTGAAATATCGTTGACCGAATGGTAACTCGTTGGAATGTATCTTTTTCGGACAACGTTAGAATGTCCACGTTCATAAAGCATGAATCTGTTGCAATATTGTCGTAATGCATTCGTGCATGATTTGCAGCCTATTGAATCACATTAATGAAACAAAAGCATGAATCTTGATGCAATGAAACGTTTTCTTGGTTGAAGTCTAGGATTCTATACCTCCAAGGACGTCGCCAATGTTGCAATCTGGAGTATGTCACAATTCCTTTAGGGTTACATTAGTTCAATTAAATTAAAGTTAATACAAAAAATGGCTCTATTAGGTGTAAACTGTAGCTGTGGCAGCCATTTTGTTTGTTTATTTGTCAATATGGATTATTTAGTATATGGATTGAGAGACTCAGTGAGTTTCTTTAGTTGTCTTAACACAACGTCCTCTGAGCTTTATGGATCGTTTACCCCTAAGACGAAAATAATTACAAGTTGTACTCCATGTAATGCAATGTAATATAGGTGAGTCTAAAATCAAATTATTTATTTATTTTAGGAAACTACCCATACCATTAAATTAAATGACAACTAACAATTTTAATTATTAATTATAATTGATTTCATATGTTGAATAAATTGGAGCAATCGGATGCTCTATGTGTATGTAATTCGAAATTAATCATCATTTATTTCTATGCTTGATTTGAATTTTCATGATTGTAAACTTCTCACAGTAACCAATGATCAAGATGGGTGCGTTTACTCATTCTAGAATCCTGATTTCATTCTTATTGTGAAAAGATTTGTCTATCAATTGCAAATTGTCCTTTCTCTCATGTCAATGAAGATCAGGGTCGAAAAGAGGCCCTAGGCTGCATATGAGGCCCTTTTCACCTCCCATTTTTAAGTTTGTAAAATACTTATTATGTTTGTTTATTATTCATATGTGTACAATTTCTCTTTATTTTTGATTCAGTGTTTACTGATTTTAGAATAGTATAATTCTAATTTTGCTTACAATTTGAATGTAGGCCCTCTTGATCTTGAGGCCCTAGGTTGAAGCCTAGTTAGCCTATAGGAAAATCCGGCCCTGGTGAAGATAATGTAAAAAAAAAACAGCTTCAGCAAATGGATTCGTGGCTCGCCTATGTCTTTGGCCTGACTCGTATCACTTTGCGCATAGCTTTGTTAATGACTTCACTGATTTTGTTACACCAAGAAACCATACGTGTTTTTTTTTTATTTTATTTTTTTCATTTTAACTTTAAATCTCAGCTAGAACACACTTCATATAAATGTAGATGCTACTTGGTAATATTAACAACTCAAAATGAAATACTGAACACAAGAAAAAGGGCATGTCCACTGGCAACGCGACATCAAATTTGACGAATAAGATTTCAGATCGAGAATGGCTGAACAACTACCGTCAACCATTTCTCGATCGCTAATGTGACTGACGCCGCGTTGCGAATGGACGTGCACCCTTAATATTGACGAATCGCAAGTCTTGGCAACGCATATTTGATGTCAATTTCTGAAACAAATGTAATGGATATCACGTGGAAAATCAGTTTGTTTTCGAAGCGAAATTTTCTCACAATGCGCGATTAGATTAAATGGTGTTTTAAATAACTCATACCAGGGCCGGATTTTCCTATAGGCTGACTCAGGCTTCAGCCGAGGGCCTCAAGATCAAAGAGGCCTACATTCCAATTGCTAGTAAAATTTAAATTACACTATTCTAAAACAGTACACACTAAAACACTGAATCGAAAATAAGAAGAAATTCTACACGTATGACTAATGAACAAACATAAAAATGTATTGGTTAGATCAACGCGTTCGGCTCATTGGGACTGTTCGTTTGTAATATACTAGATTTTTTATTTATTATACGTGCCCCATTTTTTATAAAGATTAGTACCCATCACAACATGTTTCATTTAACATATTGATATATATATCACAGTAATGATGTATTTTATTATCTTTCATGTAATTTACAAACTTAGAAATGGGAAGTGAAAGGGCCTCATAAGTGGAATAGCCTAGGGCCTCTTTTCATCTAAATCCGGCCGTGACTCATACTCTCACTTTTCTAGGCTTAACTTTTGTTTTTGTTGTTGATGATGCCACAGACTTCCGTGAGAGCAACATGTTCGCAAAAAGTAAAAAAAAAAAAAAATTGAAATCAAACTTCCAGTTGATTTAAAGTTCTTTATTTTTATTTATTTGTGTGTGTGTATTAAAGTATCTCAACTTTTCATCTGCAAGGTTAAAAAGAACAAATGTTTGTTTTTGATGTATTTTCTTCGTATTTATTTCAATAAATACTTTCTAGAGTTTTTAACGATGCCTACTGCTCTTTATGCACAACGCTCCCTCGGTCTTTCCTCAACAGATAACATTATGTAAAGGATTTAATTATTATCAAGGAATTTTCTTATTGTGCTTCATTCAATCGCTTCTCGTCACTATCTGATTTCTGAGCAGAGAAATCGGGAATCTTAGGGATTCATCTTCTAAAGTTGCGTTTGAATTATAACTTGTATTAAAAAATTATTCAACTTCAAGTAACTAAATTCATTTTCTGGCAACCTTCAACATGTTTTGCCTTTTTAGCCAGAGGTTGGAAAATGGCCAAAAATAAAATTCAAACTTTTGAGTCGGTTTATTTCTAACGACTCCTCACTCTATCCCTTAAATTTATGAGAGTTACTCATGGATTTTGAATATGTTTTTAAACAAATTAAAGGATTTTTATTGAACTGGTCTATCTAAAAAAAAAACTGTTGAAAGACATTCTTGTACCTAAACTTGATTACAAATATATATATATATATATCCTATAAAATATAGTCCCCAAATATTATATAATAGCTGAATACAACAATAGAAAGTTACAAATTTTAATTACAAAAATGTTCTTGTTTTTAATACGTACAGTCTTATTTTTTCCCCTCAACAATTACTTGGTATGTTGCTAAAGTAGTCGTTGCCTTTGGTTTTCCTGGTAATTAGCCATTTTTCTAAATGGAAAAATGTATTCTTGCACAACGACCATAGTATATCGGGGTGTTTTGTATTGTGTGGCTATAACTGTGTAGCCTGATAGAACACTGATAATTTCATTTATTGGAGCATTCTGATTCCGTAGGAGAGGAAGGATCAGAATGTTCCAACTTACTTGGTAGGTGTGTTTAAAAGCATTGTATGTTCGATCATTCGGTTGTCACAGTGGCAGGGCCTGCGGCGTTCAAGAACAAAAATTCGAGCTGTATAAAATGAAAATTTCAGAATAAATGGGTAATGATAAAAATCAAACAGAGAATTATGAACAATGAGATGTAAAAAGTTACCGTAAAATTGTTCTTTTAATTTTATCATCGGGATCATAAACTTCAA